>CATIWF010166555.1:0-81441 GCA_949630135.1 Balakata baccata
AAGAGCAAGAAAGAAAAACAAAATCCATTGGGATTATCCGACGGCGGATAAGGAAGAGCAGAAGCCTAAGACATCACAGCAGAAACTGAAAGAGTTTTGATTGGGTCCCACTTACTGAACGGATTAGATCGAAACGCCGAAATACTCCTACCAAGCATCGTGCCGTATTAAACGCACATCGAGCCCACTAAATACATCAAAAAAATTTTAAAAGATCCCTCGCCACACTCATCCAAAACGGTTAAACTTAATCCTCAATAACAACGAACACAGACACGTTAATTTTTAAAATATTATTAATTAAATAAAAAATTAGACACGTACCCAGAAATGCGGAAGCGTTTACAGGCGTTGATGTCCTTGGGTGGACCCTGGCGAACCACGCAGGGATCACGCTTGATCGTCCGATCACGCACATGTATCTTGCTTGTCCCAACATTGCAACCAATAATGACGTTAGAATTCCAAAACTGGCTCCTACTCCTATCACGTTCGATACCCATTCCAAGCCGTCCGATTTCCCTTTAAAAGCTGCTGAAAATGGTGCCTCAGTTTTGATCTGCATGCTCCCCATCACACCATATCATTATTAATTATATACTAATTATATGCCATAATAATTACGTTACTTAATTAAATTACCAGGTCATAAGGGAGAAGCATGGACATTGAAGCGGCCATGAGGCAGTAAAGAATGGTAACGAGAAAAACAGAGCCAGAAACACCGATAGGTATATCCTTAACCGGATTATGGACTTCCTCAGAGAGAGTTGAAACGGCGTCGTATCCGATATAACTCAGATACACCATGGATGCTCCTTTGAAAACACCCGCAGCTCCAAATGGGAAAAACCCGGATGGTTGTTTCGGGTCAGCGGGTTCTGTAAAATTCTTCCATTCCCCTCTCCAAAATCCCATTAGTATAACAAACCCAATGAACAGTATGTGCAGCGCAGTTAACACCATGTTCACCACCGAACTCTCCCTAGTACTGAAGATAAAATGAAATGATTAAAAATTAATGAAAATGAGACCATTTCTGAATAAGGTAATATTTATTACCTGTAGCAAATGATGAGAGTAATGGCTAAGACGACAAGCACAGCAACCATATCGATTTCATTAAAGCCATTGGGGAGGGAGTGGACCACTAGCCTCCATTTGGATGTGGACATGCCAATTGCTGCGCCTAAATAGGCGGTGAAGCTTCTAGCCACTGCAGCGTTTGACATCACATAGTCCATTATAAGATTGGCTCCGGTTAAAAACGCAGCGAACTCACCTGTTTTATATAACAACAAACACTAATTAATAAATGGGTTGTGAGTAAAATGGTGCGGCGGTGGGGGAATTTTGAATACAGACCGAAGGTGACACGGAGATAACTAAAAGCGCCGCCGGCAACAGGCATGTCGACAGCGAACTCAGTGTAGCAAAAGGCAGAGAGGAGAGCGCAAAGGCCAGCAATGGCATAGGAGACGACAACTGCAGGGCCAGCATATAGGCGGCTAGCTCGACCGGTGGTAACAAAAACGCCGGCACCGACCATACCGCCGATGCCGAAGCCGACAAGGTCATACCATCGAAGAGTTTTGCGCATTTCTGAACCGGAGCGGGCTCTGATCCGGCTCACTTCTTCAAAAGAAGTAGAGACTGAAGCAGCCCGGCGACAGAGGCGGACATGGGTCTGAGACAGAGCATGAAGATAAGAGGTGAAACTGGAGAAAGAAGAAGAGGCATCATTATTCTCCATTATTATTCACTACTGTGAATAAGTTTGATTTGAGAATTCAGGGAGAAGAAGAAAGGGGGAGAATTGAATTATAAAGGGGTGCAAATATGGGTGGAGGGCTTTGGAGACTGACAATGGACGGTGAGTAAAAGGCCAACACTTTTTTTTTATTATTTTATTATATTTTTGGGTGTAATGAGAAAAAAAATATTATTAGAATTGGATAAAGATTTTGGGCAGCAACTTCTGTTAATCAAATCAATTCTCACTGACTTGCGATGCTAATCTGGTACGTCGCCTTTGACTAAGTGAGAAATTTTCTTGGTTGACTGATTTATTTGATGAAATATATATATTTAATTATTTTATTTTTATTAATTAATATAATATTATTATAAAATTGGATTAGTATATATTTTATTTATGTAGAGTTAATTTTGGAATTAACTTTTTGCTGTCACACTTTTTCTTTGGGATAGCGTTGCTCTTGAGACTGGTCCGACCAACCAAACCAAAAGCGTTAAAATTGAACTGAAATTGAACGCAAAAAATTGAAATTCTTTAAAAATTTAGTATTTAATATATTTTAAAATATAAAAAATTTGTATACTAATTTAGTATTTGCATAATTATATATGTAAAATATTGATAATCATAATTTAAATTAATAAAAAATATATTTAAAAAATATTTTCAAATATAATAATTTGACAAAAACTATCAATTGGCTTCTGTTCTTTTTTTTTTTGTTGACATGGTTCTTATAATTTTGATGAATTAAGGACTAATTCTTAAAGAAATAAATGTACCAAGGCTTAATTCATTAAAATAATAGCACAAAATCCATATGAACAAGGGCCAAATGAATATTTTTACTTAATAATGTCTATATTTATAGTTATTATTTTAATAAATAATAATAGAATCAAGATTTTTAATAGAATTCAAAAAATTAATAAAAATATAGAACCTATTTATTTTATATGTTTTAATTTTTAAAAATTAAAGAAGACTATAATTTTTTTAAAAAAATTAGATTACATCTTGTGTTTATTTCTTGATTAAAATAATATTTTAGTTAGAAATTAAATTAATTATAAAAATAATTTATATAAAAATTGCAGAATATATAACAATAATTAAATATAAATAATTTAATTTAATTATATCAATTATATAATTCTGTGAATATAGTATATTAGAATCTTTGTTAAAGCCATATCACATCTAAGAATATAGGTTACTGCTAAAAGTAGAGCCTGATTCTCAACTGTTAACGCTTAAGTTTACCATTTTTCAACAATTTCTTCAATTTCATTATGTGACTGACGGGACCCAATTATTTGGTTCGAACATATCGTAATCCAGTTAGTCGGTTCACGATAATTGTATTAAGAGCATCTATCGGCTACCAATTGGAATCGAAATTGTCTATGTGGTCATTGGAAACTCAATTACTTGAATATTTTCATAGCTACCAATTTTGTAAGTTTTCAAATGTCGAAATTTTATTTGAATAAAAAAATTTTGCAGTTCCTATTTTTATTTTTTTTATAATAAATTTTAATTATTAATAAAAATATAATTTATTAAAATATTAAGTAAATTCTACTAATTGAAGTTGATATCAGAAATAAAATGTATTTAAAACTATGGTTGAAATTTTAATAATAGAACAATAAGAATAACTATTTACAATTTTCATCGAATTATGGAAATACTCTTGGAGAGTTTAAGATTTTAATTAACCAGTTTAAGAATAGGCTTTCAGTTTTCTATCAGTCGGGCTGGTCCAATTTTAACAATCGATATAGGGTTAATTTCATCTATGGTCACCAAATTTTGTTATTATTACAGTAAAATTACATAAATTTTTTGTCTCATAAAAGTTATTTAAATATAGTTTAGTTTCAATAAAATCACTTTTAGCAGTTAACAACCGGAAAAATTGTGTCAACATCCCAATTAGCATATGATACATGTCATGTTACTATACATGTCAAATAGAGCTTTAACATTCTAATTTGTATTATTTTTAATTTATGGTATTGATGTGGATATCGAATTGTAAATATATATAATATTCTATTTGACTTGTATAATAAAAAATTACAAAAAGTAACTTTATTGAAACTAAACTATAATTAAATGACTTTTATAAAACAAAAAAAAAGTATATAACTTTTTTGCAATAATATCAAAGTTAATGAACATAGATAAAATTAAACCACCAACGAAGGTAATATATGATTTTTATTTGATATTTCAATTTTTCTTTTCTTTTTTATCTTTAATTGTTCAAGATTATTTAGAGATAGTGTTTGTTTTTCATTTTTAATCTATGGGATTTGTAACTTCATTCTGGTTTGGTTTAAATACAAGATAATATTTTCAATTTTAAGGTTACCGAAAGCAGGTGTGTTTCTCGTTTGATTTAGCTACATTTTCCAATTTTATAAGTTTAGTTATATTTTAAAAGATTAAAGCCTTGATTAGTAAAACTATCTCATAATTTAGGTAGTTGATAATCTAACTTCAAGCTGGTAATTTAGTAGCAGCTAGTAAACTAGTAGTCGAAAATCTAATAGTTAATAATGTAGCCGATTTAATTAAAAGTATTTGGTAAAACTAACTAAAAAGATAGCTGAAAAATATAAAATGATATATTTATATTAATCAAAAAAATTATATAAAAATATATAATACATAATACAAATAAATTATAATATATATATAATAAACACATATATATTTATTATCTAATATTTTTTTATTATATATAATTTAATAATTATATTATTATTACAATATGTTATTTTATAAAAAATGCAATAGTATAAAGGAAAAAATAATAATAAGCTGCTATCTTTTTTTTTGTGCTAGTTCTACTAGCTTATTTTTTTAGAGATTATAATTTTTTTTTTCTAAATAAGCTACTTTATAAAATACAGATTATTGGTCAAACTATAATATTTTTTTTGTCTTTAGTTTGATGTTACGGAACAGTATCTAAGTTGTTTTTTAAATTTATTACCAAAAGTGAGATTGTTTATTAAAAAAAAAGGGTGAGAGTACTTGTGAATTAAAAATATTAGATATTCTCTTGGGTAATTTGTATAAAAAATTTTGTATTTTTACTTTTTTGCTAAAATAATTATATTTTTTATTTTTTAACTTTAAACATACATATTTTTAATTTCATATCAAATATAGTTTGAAAAAAAAATTAATTTGGTTTGACATTTATGTGATATTCAAAATCTAATTTTTATAAACTTAGCACTACTGATCAACATGTATTAGTATGTATACGTGACATTTAATTTTTTTCTAAGCAAAGCAATTTGCATAAAAAATCATGAAATTATTTAAATTTTAAATAAAATTTAAGCTTCTAATTATCTATAAAATTATTACTAATACAAATTTTATCACTAATTTGTTAATCTTTATTCCCATGTATTGGATTAATTTAACTGAATGGTCACTTAACTTTTGCTAACTTGCAGTAAAATAAATGCTAAAATTTTCATCACACTACGTAATAAAGGTTGCTTAGTGCCACCTTTGTTGAGTCAGTATCCGAAAATGTGACATGTCAATTGGCGTGGCAGTAGATCTTGCCACATAAGATGACACATCAATATAAAACCTAATTTCATTACTACATCACATGTCTACATGGCAGTGTCATATGAATAAAAGTTAATTTCGTCTATAATTAGTAAACTTATACTTTAATTACATTTCAATCAAAGAAAGCAAATTTATTTTACAATTTCTCTTCATTGTAATCAAAACTTTCAGGTATAGTTGATAATTTTAAACACGATACGATTAAACGATATAAAGTAATACAGACTTTAACATATATGAGTTTGAACTAAATTGATAGGTGTCATAATTGTATTAACATATTTATGACACGAAAAAATAATGTCATAAACAGATTTTTTCTTGCCTAACTTATTAAAACATGATTAGACACGAAATAAACAAATTGTCAACTCTACGTTCAAGTTTTTCTTTTTCATATAATATTCATTTTAGGAGGAATTAGAGAACCTCAAAGATTTGAGTACAATGAAGATGAATTGAAAAAATAATTTTCTTTTATGAATGAAATGTAATTAAAGTATAAATTCAATGACCACATATGAAATTAACATTGTTTATGTGGTACTGCCACGTGTATATGTGATGTGGCAATTGAAGTTAGAGTTTTTACCATGTATCATTCGACATGATAAGACGTGGCAGGATTCAGTAAAAATATGACACTATATCACTTTTTTCGACTGCTGACTCAGCAGAGGTAGCCCACAATGATTTTAGGAAAAAAGAAATTCTTTTATTACACAAAATTTTATATTTATTTTACTGTAAGTTAGCAAAACTCCAATTAACCCCACATATATTAATATAATTAATTAAAATAGAATTTTTTTAAATTTATTTGTATATGAAATTATATATATATATAATTAAATATTTTACATATTTTTAAATATGTTTAATCTTGTTATAATAGATTAGATATATCAAACTCATATTCACACATTTATAATATTTATATGTTTAATTTAAAATTATATATAAATAAATTTATAGTATAGCGTATAGTTTAATCTTTCACATAGTACGACATCGAACAAAAATCATGAAAGTAGAACATAATGAGTAGGAAGAAACAGAGAATAGTTAATAAAACATCAGTAGCCCATAAACTTTGTTACTTGTATCAATTTGGCTCTTGAATTTTAATTTGTAACACTAAAGTTTCCAAACTAATCATAAACGAAACTTAGAAGTTCTATTAACATGTTGCATATAAAAATAGGGGTAGCCACGGTCCAGTTCGGCCTATACCAATCTAGAACCGGTCGATGATTGGTTCCAAATTTATTAGGACCGTAATTGGTGGTTTTAGGTTGGAACCGCTTGTTCATGGTTCCAAACCTATTTTTTAAAATAAATAATATATAAAAATATATATTTATAATATATATGACATAATATAATAAATATTGGCTCATATAAAGTCCAAGAAAAATGAATTCACTTTAATGGCAAATCATGTGTCACATGAGTGACTTTAGGAGTGCTCAATCTTTTTATAAGAAAAGAGAATACAATTTATTTCTAAGTTAAGCAATATGGGATGAAAGCGCAAAAGTGTGTAAATGATTTGTATTTATCCCATGTTATTTAACTTAGAAAAGTGTTGTGCTCTCGTTCTTTATAAAATGAGAAAACACTTTTCTTTTGGAGTTATTCATATGGCACAATATATGATATGTCATTTAATATAAATTCATTTTTCTTGAAATTGTATATATTATTATTATATATATATATAATTTAATTTTTTTTTTAAATTTGAACCGGCCAAACTGTTGGTTCATGAATCAGATTGGCCAGTTTCAACCTAGTTGGAGTCGGAATTCCGATAATTCTAGACTTGTTCAACCTTTTTTTGAATTGTGAACTACTGATTTTAAACCATAATCGACAGTTCACAAACCGAGCTACCCCTGAGTAAAAATATTTCCTGAAGATGAAGATGAGTATTTTGATTTTGCTATGGTATAGGGAAAAAATGATAATGTTTTATTTTTTTATGTCATTTGGCTAGGTTACTCTTGTTTTCATTTATTAAATTAAATAGACCATGTTGATTTTTGAAACATATTTGAAAAATTAGTTTTATCCTCATATTTTTTTATGAATTTTTTTTAAAAATTAAATTTTTTTTTTTTAAAGAATTAGTCACTTGATCACCATAAAAGATATGGGACGAATTTTAAAATGAAATTTTATGTTCAAACTAGATTTGCACAACATATTTGAAAAATTAGTTTTATCCTCATATTTTTTTATGAATTTTTTTAAAAAATTAAAATTTTTTTTTAAGGAATTAGTCACTTGATCACCATAAAAGATATGGGACGAATTTTAAAATGAAATTTATTAATATGTTCAAACTAGATTTGCACATATACAAAACGAATTCATGTCATCACGACTTAAATTAACATCTTGGGCAATGAAGGATAGTAGAATAAAGATGGAACTTGTACACAGAAAAAATATGATAGAGAAAAATTTAAGAAAAAAGAATTAAAGAAAAGAAGTATGACATGATAAAACATGTCAAATTATATTGAGAGAATATTTTTGGAATTGTATAAATTGTACTGTCATTTTTATTATAATTTGTTATCAAAATTTTTAATTATTATAAATTAGTACAAAAATTTTCAGAAATATTACAATATGTTACTTCAACTAAATTTTTAGTGCTAAAAAGTTCTATACAACATATCACGTCATATAAAATTTTACATCAATATTTCTACTAGCAAAAATAACCATTAAAAAACGTCATTTAAGATTTTTAAAAAGTCAAAAAAGAAAACATATTATTTAAAGCCTTTAACAATGTTGTTTTCTGTCGTTATTATTTATGATAGAAATATTGTGCGGAGGCTTGTGTAGCGTAAGATGTTATGTAGATTTTTCAGTATTGAAAATTAAATAGAAGTATTAAATTGCAATAATTTTAAAAATTTTGATATTAATTTGTAATAATTAAAAATTTTGATACCAAATTATAATAAATTGATAAATTTTTATACGTATAATTAAATTTACTTTTAAATTATATTTACAATAAGTTTGGATTCTTTATTATTACAAATTGAAATTTGAATGCTAAATTATTATAATTATCAAAATATAAGAGCAATTTATCTAGAGAACCGTAGCAAAATGGCAAAGTGTCCCTCCACCATATCAAAAAGAGAACTACGTCTTACGTGGCACACCTAAAAGGTCACTCACATTGATATGTAGTTCGTGGCTCATGGACACGTGGTAAGAGATATGACTCAGTTTTTGGAAGGTAAGAACTAACAAGCACAGGCATGGGTTTGACTTTGAAGTTTGAACTTTGAAGATTGAATTGAACTTTGAAAAGCAAAATCAAAATAAAAAGGCATATAGCTTTTGCTGGCCAAATCAGGACGGAATTGGGTGACTTTTTATTTGTTTTTTATTTAATAAAAAAGCTTAGTATTTGCACATTTTTAAAATAATTGCTATTTACTTTCCGATATTTTGTATTATTATATTTATAAAGTTTAAAAGTTGTATAATTTATTATCTGCTTTTATCTGGTTAAAAATTTTATTAAATTTTAAGGTCAAATTTTCACAAAAACCAAAATTTGATTGTGCTTCAATTATATCAATTGTTCTTGAATTGTTAAATAATAGTCGGTCATAATATTATTGTTCCCATCACTATTACAAAACCATATATGAAATTTTTACCTTATACGACTCCTTGAAAGCCATAAATAAATTTAAGAATCAAATTGTATTATTTATTTTGATATATTTATAAAATATATAGGATCAAAATAAAACTTATTGATATTTCCAAATTCGAGCAATGAATTTACAATTAATTAGAAAAAAATATTAATTTTTGCTTTGAATTTACTAATACAATAGATTAAATTTACAGAAAATACTAATATAATAAATCAAACTTCAGAGAGTAAATAATATCATAAAGAAAATATAATTTTCTTTGTTATTTCACCACAATCCAATATTTTTCTAAAAGAAAATATATCTGAAAAACGAATTAGTAGAATATTATAATGATATAATTTTTAAATTTGTAAGAAATATTAATATAATATATCAAAACTTAAGTGATAAATAATAATTTTC
This sequence comes from Balakata baccata, assembly GCA_949630135.1. Classification (NCBI taxonomy): domain Eukaryota; kingdom Viridiplantae; phylum Streptophyta; class Magnoliopsida; order Malpighiales; family Euphorbiaceae; genus Balakata; species Balakata baccata. The sequence goes on from CATIWF010166555.1 coordinate 9,475, forward strand.
TCTAATTTTTTTCATATAGAATAATCCAAAATTGATATCAACATTTTTTATAGTTTAAGCTAAAATTGATAACTTCAAAGAGTATGACATAATGGAAAGAATAAGTAATTTCTTTTGCGTTATCATATGTGTTTGCAATAAATTTAATTCAATATTATGTTTTTTAGTAAAATAAATAATTCATTGTCATTGGCTTTATAATTGAGTGTGTTCTACGAGGAAATAGACTAATGGCACGTGAAATATGATAAAATAACTATTTTATTTTTTATCTATTTCATAAATTAAATACGGTCTAAGAGATTTATTTGGTTGATTGAGACAGTTAATAGATAATTTATATTTATTTAATAATTATTTTAAAATTATTTGATAATAATTTTTTTATCGATAAATATGTAATTAGAAATCTAATCAACTGCAGATTTTATCGCTGCTAATTTATAACATTTTGTAAATAGTTGAGATTATTTTTAATAAAAAGATAAAATTATTCTCACTCAAACAACTTTTCTTCTTGCTGAAAGAATAAAAGAATCTTTAAAAATGCAACTTTGAAGTTTTTGGATCAAATCAATATTTCTTTGAGTAAATTAAATGGATTTTAAAATTTGCAAGAATAAAAGAAACTCTTTTAGAATATTGAAAACATTTCTTAGTCTTAGTGAAAAATACAACCATATATAATATACTCTTTTTAGTAATTCTATATTTTCATAGCAATAATTAGATATTGTTTTATCAATTAAATATTCTCAGCTACTAGCTATATTAAATGTATTTATCAGCTAAAATCAAACTTCCGCTAATTGATCAAATCTTGCATGCAATCCTTTCGGACCTTTCCCTTATATATATATATAATATACTTTAACTTTCTAGTAAACAATAAACAAATATTCCACTTTTTAATTTAACTATTATGAAAATGCTTAATGAATTATTTTATTTTGCATATAAAAATATATTTATTTTTATTTTTATGCAGTTAAAAAATTAATTAATATAATTGACATAATAAATCATATTTACAACGACACAAATTATTTCTTTGTCAGCCTCAATATTTTTCACTTTATTTATATTTAGAAGTTTTGTACTATAACAATCTTTTTATTTTTTTTTATTTATCTCACTATCTAAAATTTATATTTTTTATCATCAAATTTAAAAGTAGTAAGGAACTTCTTAACAATATTTTGTTCTTTTTTCTTTCATTCATTTTTTTCTTGTGACTTAATTTTTCTCTTTATTTTTTTCTAAATAATTTTATTAATAAAAAATTAAAATAGGAGAATAAAATAAAAAATGTTATTAGAGTGTATACAATTTTCAAAATAAACTAAAATAAAAAATAATTTTTTTATAATATAATAAAAAATGAAATAAGAAACATCTAAAAACACTAAACATAATTTGAGGTTAACAATCATGAAATCATACTTTTAAGAAATATGACGATGATAATGATCAATTTACTCTTGATTAATTACATATTTCGAGTTTGAATTCTAAATATATAATATTTTTAAAATTTAAAATAAAATATTTTATCTCTATAATATGATCTAGATTATTAGATACTCAGAAATTTTACAAAATTATATATTTATGATAATATTAATTAATACTAATAATATCTTTTTTTGTTTTTGATTTTGATGGAGATAAAGAAAAGGGTTGGTTTGATAAGATATTATATCCATCAGTCAGTGAACCTTGCGGCAGATCTGCTTAGAATCCTTCCAGATCCTCACTCATTTATTTCCTGCCCAACCCATAAATTTCTTCTGCCACCCTAAACTTTTCTTCAACTCACTTGACTTTGGCCTGCATTTCAGGTTTGGTTTGTTTCACAGTTCACACAATAATTTCTTTTTTTTTTTTTCGATTTTTAGGAAATATTCTCTTAGTTAAAAAAATATTTATTTATATATATTTTTCAAAGATTATCCTACATTGAATAAGGATGCAAAAGATAGTTAACAAATTACTCTTTTTTTTTTCCAAAAATATATGTAGTCCATTTTTCTTTATTGAAAATATATTTATTTTCTTTTGGAGTAATTATAAAAATACCTTTGACCTATTTTTTTTAATTTAACTTTCAATATTATTTTTTTTTTCATATCAATTGAGTTTATAATATTTTTTCAAAAATTTCAACTAAATCTATTCGTTATTTTTTCCATCCAAATTAATAGTTTTCAATTTGGGTAAATTAGTTGCTCCTCTATTTTTTTTAAATATATTATAAATTTTCTCCAATTTGTTCAATATAGTTAATTTTTTTCATTATATATAAATAAAATATCAAATTTGTCCCTTATTTTTTGTCCTAAAAAATACCAGAGGAATATCAAAATTTTTTTTTAATGTCGTCCTTAATACCAAAATGTCAAATTTATCATTTTTTTAAATTAACAAAATATTAAATTTATCAAAAAATAAATAAAAGTATTTTTAGTTAACTAACAAAATATTCTAGTTAACTAATGTAATATTTCATTCAAAAGTAATATATGATTTTTTTAGTTATTGAAAGTATTGACAATTTACCCTTTCAATTTTCCGATAAAATAATTTTTTAAATTTGTAGTTATGGTTTAAACTTAAAAGTTATTTTTAATTCAATATTTATTCATATATTTTTTAATTTCTTATGGTAACTTATAATCTGCAATTATAGCATAGAGCAATTACAGTTCTAGTAGCAAGAAAGGACAATGGAGCGCAGGGGGGTGGGGGCAGTTTACTTAGGGTTTTTGCAGACATAGGTAGAAAACTCACAACTTTCAACATCGGGTTATTTTTCAACATAAACTTCCTCCCATATAAAATCGTTTGAAAGTGCACTTTTATTATCCATATAAAAAGGCTTGAAATTCATGTGATATGCATATATTAAAAGAATTCTAATGGTTTTTGTTGACCCTAATGTAGTTGATCTCAATTTTTTTTAGAATCAAATTAATTATTCTAATATGTGTATTTAATATTGTTAGATAGCATATAAAGTTTAAAGTGAATTGATATATATTAAATACTTAATTAATTTTTGAAATAACATTTAAAGTTAAATAAAAATATTTTAAAATAAAGGTTTAAAGTTGAACAAATAAAGTGTTAATTATTTTTAAGACTATAAAAATGTTTACAATCTTCACATCTATAAGAAAATATTACAGTTTCTCTATACTATAATATTGAAGGGTTGTTATTTAGTATTTGATTTCTATAAAATTATATACAATTCATTTAAGAATCCAAAATTTGTATGTTATTCATTTGAAGTTCATAAATTTCATTGAATTAGTTATAACTAATTCAAAATTTATCCAAATTGATAGAATTTTAAAATAAATTTCAATTTTTTTTTCAAATAACAAAATTATTATTAACTTTTTTTTTTCATTCTAAAAAATTCGTCTCTCTTCTTCTGTCTCATCATGATCGAATTTCTTTAAATATCACAATAAAATTACTTACTTTTCTTTTAAATATTGCATATAGTTTTAATGAAATTAGTTATGTATTAATTTTTTTACAATAAAAAATAAATAGAATTTTATCAAAATTGATAGAATTTTTTTATTATCATAATAAAAAGATATTATTTTTTTTTTGTTTTGCCATGAAACTTTCATGAGATTTTTTTTATTTACAATATGTTTTATTAAAAATTGAAAAATATATATTCACTGATAGAGAATTCGGGATACAATAGTACAAAAACAAATATTTTATGTCTGTTATTTTGTATCAGATGTATCTGTTTATGAACAAACCTATAAAAAGGAGACATATTTGAGGGTATACCGAATGCTTTTGAGAAACATGCATTTGAGATTAAATTTCTTATTCAAACTAAACATAAAACTAATTCATTGAACATGAATTGTGTGTCTTCAATACTTTAGGGTATATTGTATTATCAAAATCAGAGTCAATTCCATATAATGAATGCCTTTTTTATCTCTTTGGATGAATTTGAGAGAGAATACAGAGATAATTGGAGAGGAGAAATTCTATAGCCTTGGAGCAGTTTTTCGCATTCTACATATTGTGGGAGAAGGTAGTTTTATTCTTTTTATATAACCGTTCTTTTTTTTTTGTTATTTAATTATATTTAAATTTTGGGCTGAGTCAAGCCTATATAGATGGTCTAGACTCATAATCTAACATTTCCTTCTCGTCCATAGTGGGCTTGGCTCATCCCAAAATGTCATCCCAATAATTCAAACTTAGATAAAGAGTTATTCATACAGGTGAACGAAACAAGCGATCTGAACTACACAAATGATAGGAGCTCCAATATACAAACCTAACCATAGGTCATATAAGAGACATCAACCCAACGATGTATTTACCTATGATAATGTGCTCACTTACTCCAAATATTTTTTTTAATACAGTTAATCAAATATCATTCAATCCTTCAAGAATCTATACCCAGATCTCTCTTATAATTACTTAATACTCTAATTTATTTCAAGTTTTATCAAGCGAAGCCTGTGAATACAAGTAATGAGTGCATAAGCAAAAATACTTTTTTTCGTTTTCTCTCATACAAATTGGATCTAAATTAATCCATTTTTCTAGGAGTATTTCATTAAGTCGAATCATTTCATGACTATAGAATACATCCTAAGATAGCCAACATTAATCCATCATGTCATGATATCGTCAAAAATTACAAAGGGTAAAAAGATTAAAATCTATATTCCGGACTTTTAGGACTCATATAGCGAAGAAGTAGGGATCCATTCTTTTACTTCCTAATAGGTTGTGTAGCAACAGCCCCAAACCTGAAACTTTTGTCTACCTATTCAATAATGATATGTTGGGTTTCTAGGCACGTATCTCATACACAAGTACGGTAGAATTTAAAATTTTATTAAACCTAAACCATGGAACGTCCTATGAATTTCATAATCAATCATGAAAATTAACATAGTTTAATAATTTACCTTTGAATTATCTTCAATTTTCCTTTTGCCTTCAAGTGGGTTATTGCAAACCACAACTTTCCAACTTAGAAAAGTCTGATGAAGTCCACACGAAAAAGAATTAAGAAACCAGTAATGGAAACGATTGTTCAATTCTCCAAGGTGTTAGTATGGAAAATTAAACAAGAGATAAGAAGAAGGAGAAATTTTTTTGGTGTAAAATACATATTTATGGGTCTCCAAAAATCCTAGGAATTAGAATGACCTAACCCAAGTAGGACTAGGCTAGGGGGGGGGGGAGAGTTACATGTGGGCATGGCCTCTGAGCGTACGCGGCCCGCGTAGGGCCACCTGTAGGCAGTCCTGTGCCACCAGTTTGCACCCTTGATGTCCATCATGCCTTTTACGGAACTTTTCCGTGTCCCAAACTCTTCCTAAACCAAAATTCCTTTCTCTTTAAATTGGATCAAATCTAATTCCGTTTTACTCTTTTATACATGTGACCAATAGGTTCCTGACTATGTTGGCCGCTCAAATTATCACATAATGAGAGTAAGTCATGAGAGGTGTTAGCCATACATTATGACCCCTAATTGGCTAGAAAGTTAGCAGTCTGACTTCATACCCTTCTATCGATAAGTATATTGTGTAAATTATCCTTTCACCTCATTATACCTTATTCGGTTCAGAGTATAGACTATGTGTGGACTCTCACTAGAATGACTACATAATATCTAGTCTAAATGATGTTAGTTCTTGTCCATGAGATTTATTACTCTATAGATATGTACTTGAAGACTTTCTTCAAGTCATTTCCATTTTGGCTAGAGATTCTCAAGCAATATAAGTATACACTCCTTCTACCAGGCATGGTGAATCCTCTATTGGCTAATTAACTATCTTCAAATACCTCAATCTGTACTCAATGATCTCTCTATGAGCTACCTCCATGAAGTAACAAGGAAAGATCTCAAAGTAACAGAATCAGTATCTAAGATAACCTTGAGCACCTCAAGTCTAAGGATACGTGGCTTGCCATGATGAGATTATCACTAATATTAAATAGATGATCCATGTGATTATCTCATAGTAGGTCATCCGATGTACTTGATTACACTAGCAAGCCTCCACAATTTTGACTCTAAATATCTCATGCTTATGGTTTATGAGATCAACCCTTTGAACCATTTAAGAAGCATAACATATGCTAGTATATTTGGATTAACAATGTCTAGTATTGTTAATCCTACGACTAGGGATATTTATAACAAATATAATTACATATGATAGGAATCTCATAATCATGATCATATCATGAATTCCTTCATGCTATGTATTATATTATGAACTTCATTAATTAGTTTAAGATCAATATCAATTCATATTTATGAGCACTTAAATTAATAAAACATGCCTTTATTATATAAGTAGATTTGTACAATAAGTTCTAAAGGTGATTGCCTTTAGAGAACCTCTTTAACATGATAAACGACAATATTCACACTCAGCTTCCTTTAAAAAGACACATGAATGGTGGGGAAGTCATTCATGTCAATTCTTATATGTATGAAGAATCTCATCTTAATTCTCGTCAAGGTGACCTTTTATGCAATAATATGACCAAAATCGCTCCCATTGTATCTTAATCATCCAAACTTTGGTCTTATCTCTAATCGCTTTATAGTAGTAGAGACGGTTACTTATGTGAGAGAGTTAATCTAAGTCTATCGACATACATCATCGAATTGTGCTAATTCGCATATACAACATATTCATATAATTAAAACATTCACAAGCAAATGAATTAAGTAAATATGCCTTTACTTTCATTACAAATTAAAAACAAACGGTATGTTAATATTTACACATTATTTACATCCTACATAAGTCTAGAGATTTTACATGTGTAACAAATGCATTCCTAGATATTGGTTTGGTAAATGAATCTGCTACCATTTTACTTGTAGGAATGTGTTTCAGATCACTTTCTTTGTGCGATCATGTCTCTAACATAATGATATCTAATATGGATATGTTTAATCTTCCCATGATATTTCAAATCCTTACCATAGGATAATGTAGCCATACTGTCATAATATATTATGACTGGAACATATGCTATTAGACGATTTCTAATTGTTGCAAAAATCTTCTCAACCAATCTACCTCTTGCATAGCCAAGGAATATGATTCAGCTTCCATTATTGATAAAGCTACACAAGAGTGCTTTTTTCTAATCTATGAAATTGCTCAATCATTTAGCAAGAATGCATATCTAGAAGTCAATTTACGTTGATTAAGATCACCTTCCCAATCAGCATCTAGATAACTAATTAAGTGCAAATCCTTCCTTTGGTAGCACAGAAAAGAGTCTGAAGTTCCTTTCAGATATCTCAATTTTCTCTTGATTGTCTTCTAGTGTTTCTAACTTGGATTAGATTTAAATATGGTCACTAGCCCAACGGCGTAGTAAATGTCTAAATGCGTGCACTTCATAACATACATCAGACTATCAATAGTACTGTGATCAGTTCGTATTTTATGATGTTTTCTAGTTTGGATTGTGTGTTTTTAAGTTTTTTTTTTCTATCTTAATTATGGTTAAATTGTGTTAATATTGTGGAAGACGTTAGGACAAAATTGGGAGATTTGGAGCTTAAACATGAGAAGGCTTGGAATGACATGTGTGAGATGGTGCTTGGAACAACATGAATGTGTCGTTTGAAGAGTTGGTCGTGTTGCATGAAGGATGGCTACTGAAGAGATCAATACAGGTATGCCATTACTACACGACTTATCGATAGTGATGAGCATATGACACGGGTGTGTCACTGGGTTGTGTTGCATAAGGAAATGCTATTGTTTGGAACAATACAAGTGTGTCATCTCTTTTGCTTGGTTATGTCATCTCCACCATTCCTACTACATCAAATTACATGGGCGTGTCATATCGATACGATTTTGTCGTTTCCTAGAAGTTTAAGAGTCTTTTCTATTGTGAACTTGCTGAGGTGTGGCCCCATCTTTGGAAGCTAGATTGTAATTTGCTGAGGCTTTAATCTGAGGATATTTATTATCTTTTTAGAATAGGAAAAAGAGTGCTAAAGAGGAAGGAACTCAATCTAAAATTTTATGCTCTTTAGATTTAGTTTTAGGTGTTCTGATTTTGCTCTGCAATTTTTGGGTTTACCTTTAGGATTTATGTGGCAGAAGAGACCTTGGAAGCCATCTCATCTTATTTCCAGCAATGTGCACTTTCCGATCGAGGTTATTCTATCAGAGTAGGGGGTTCTTAGTTTCTTGCTTTCTTATTCTCTACTGTAAACATGTTTTGTTTTAGCATTGTTATTAACTCGACTAAAGATGTAGCCATGATAGGCTAAGCATTTTGTTAGGTGTTTAGTAGCCATTTAGCATGTATGAACTTTCCTTTTTTTTTTTTTAATGAAATCATATTTCTTCCATTTTTATTACTCTTAATTAGTTCTAATTTGAATAATTGACTGGTCATCACTTATTTAATTTGGAATGAATATTTTAGGGCTTTGTTATTAGAAAAACCATTTATAACTCAATTTGAAAATCAAATTAGGCTTTAGTTACACCATTAGCTTGGGTAATTATTGTTTTAAGGCGAGAATCAATGGAATTTGATTTCATTGAGGTTAATTGAATTGGGCAAGGGATTGTATACTAAACACGCTTACTAAATACCTAATATAAGTCTCATCGGTTAATTCGACTATCTTATTTGCATTCTTTTGTCTATTTGCTTTTGATTATTTAGTTTAATCTTAAAGTCCTAAAAAAAGCGATTACAATGTTTAGTTCCATCATTATGTTCAATGGAAATCAGAGTAATTAGGATTTTGAGCCAACGGTTCCTTAAGAGATCGACTTTAGGGGTAGCTTATCATATTGCATACGATTTGTATACTTGCGAGTAACATAATTTGATACATCGAGTTTTTGGGCAGTTGATTAAATTCTGAATTATTTTCGTTGTTAACATGTTTGAATTTAGTATATTGCATTTTTTGTTTATTTTTAGAATTTAACTTCGGTTTTATGCTAGGTATTAACAAAAGGATGAAGTCAATTGAGTCATCTACTTAAAGACAATATGATATAAGATCTAGAACTTAGAGGTAGGAAGTATCATTTGAAGAAAAAGAAAAATTACCAATACAACAAGAGCTAGAGATTGAAGAAGAGGTTGATCAAATACTAGAGATAATGGTTGATCCACTTGAGAACCAAGTTCCACTAAGAGTGCCAGCATTGAGACCTACAACAGCTACAAGTGCTGCATAGAGGCAATTTGCCATAAAGGACTATTATAGGCCTATCCTTGGTAGTAAGACCTCTTGCATAGTCTTAGGAGAGTTAGCGAGAAACTGTGATATAAAAAGCATACATTTGAATATGCTGCCAGTTTTCTACATATTGCCCAACGAAGATCCTCTCATATTCATAAGGGAATTTTATTCTACTGTGAACACATTCCTTTTGAATTCTTTAGAGGGTGACTGGCTGAGAATGTAGTGCTTTCTATACACTTTCAAAGATAGAGCGAAAGCATGGCTGATGACTTTGCCACCCAACTCTCTTCGATTTTGGGTTGTGGTATACAATAAGTTTATTAGTAAGTTTTACTCACACCAGAAAACAAGAGAACTAAGGGCAGATATTCAAAATTTCTTCCAGAAGGATTCAAAGACCTTCCATAAAGCTTTTGACAGATTCAAGATGTTGCTACTGTAATGTCCTTACCATGGATTTCGACTACTAGTAGTAACTAAAGCCTTTTATGATAGGCTGTCTCAGTAATACTAATGCATGGTAGATAATACAGTTAGAGTTGAAGAGTTGTACAACATTTATGAAATGCTTAGTGTGAACTCATAGCAGAAGAGTGTGAGGAGGAGAAAGGCATCGGTAAATTAAGTTTCAAGTGGCACCGGGCTTATTTCTTAGATAGCGGAATTAACAAAGTAAGTCAAAATGTTGGTTAATAATAGAAATGCGTCGACAAATGAGGTATGTGGTATAAGCCAGGTTTATGGTCATGTGGCTAACACTTGTTCTACTCTTAATGCTTCTATAGGAAATGAATTTGAGCAGGCCAATGTCATGAATTCCATTCAGCCAAGGCCACTGAACAATCTGTATTCTAATAGAAACAGCTCTGGCTAGGGGAACCACCCCAAGTTCTCATAGAGAAATAATAACAAAAGCCAACCTCAATAATAAAGGAACCTAAACACTCAATATAATAATCTCAACAATCAGTATATGTAGCCTATGCAAGGCCAACTCGGATCTTCCAATGCACCAAGGAAACCTTCATTGGAGGAGACTTTATAGAGCTTCATAGCAGCCACCTAAGATAAGACTGAAAGAACGAACAAGAGAGTGGATTCTATTGAGGCCTCTTTAAAAAGATTGGAAATTCAATTCGGGCAGATAGCTGAAGCTATATAAGAAAATTGAAAAGGAAAGCCACCAAGTCAACTAGAGCAAGCTGAAGCTGTCACCGTGCTCTAGAGAGGTAAGGTATATGATAACAAGGTTGAAGTAGCTGATAAAAATTTAAATTCTTCTATTTTAGGTGACAAGATAGATGAGGAGGACAAAGAAGAACAACCAAATAATGGGATACATGACGTTAGGAGAAAGGAAGAAGAGAAAAACATGGATGCCAAGGAAAAAAGACCCTTCTTGGGTCCTGAATTTCATAAAGCAAAGAAGTCAAACAAGCCTCATATTATGTTTTCTAGTCGCCTAAGAGAGAGGAAAAAGGATAAAGAGTTATTAGAAATTTTTAAAATGTTCTCTAAGGTAGAAATTAACTTGCCTTTATTAGATGTAATCAGGAACTTGCCTTCATATGCTACATTTTTAAGGAACTAACTTTAGCAAAAAGGGAGGTATAGGAGCAATGAAAAGGTGATGGTGTCTGAGACAGAGAGTGCAGTCTTTTAGCAACAATTACCTCAGAAGATGAAGGAACTTAGAAGCTTCATAGTTGATATAGGGAACAAGAAGGTAGCTAGGGCAATGCTTGATTAGGGAGCAAACATTAACCTCATGCTTTACTTAATCTATGCACAACTGGGCTTAAGAGAGCTGAAGTCAACCTCCATGTACCTTCAGTTGTGTGATAGGTCAGTTAAATATTCTCGAGGTATAATTGAGGATCTTTTGGTCCAGATAGGTAATTTAATAATCCCTATTGATTTTTTTGTTCCTAATATGGAAAACTCCTCTGTTAGAGATAAGGAGAAAACTTTCTTCTTGGTAGACCATTCATGGCCACTACCAAAACTATTATCGATGTTGATAATGGTAAACTCTTTATGACTATTTTGGGGGAGACTATCAAATTTAAAGTTTTTTATTCCATGTCTCATTAATTTATGACTCCACTAGATTAATGTTCTTATATTAATTACTTAGATTCACTTGGTTGTGTTTTTTATTGGTAAGAAAAGAAAGAAGAGTAAGGAGTAGCTCTGAGTATAGATGAAGAACTTAGTGAGGATGAGACCCTTCTCACACCTAAGGAGATGGGGGGAGTGAACTTGAGCTCCCTAAATTAGAGTTGAAAGAGCTCCTTTTATGCTCAAATATGCTTTTTTAAGAGAAGGAAATATGTATATCGTCATAATAGCGTCAAACCTTTCTCCTAGTGAAGAGCAATTAGTTATGAGGAAGTTGAGTAGACTTAGGAGAGCCATTGCGTGGAGAATTTATGATATAAAAGGCATTAGTCCCATTATATATATGCACAAAGTCATTCTAGAGGACAATGCCAAGATTGTTAAAGATACCTAAAGGATGCTCACCCCTAATATGCAAGAAGTTGTTAAAAAGGAGGCTTAAAAACTTTTAAATGAGGTGATAATTTATCATATTTCTAATAACAAATGGGTGAGTCCGGTCCATATAGTCCCTAACAAATATGAAATTAATGTTGCAAAGAATGAAAAAGGGGAATTAGTGCATACTAGGACCACAATGGGATGGAGAATGTGCATATATTATTTGAAACTAAATTTAATTACTAAAAAGGATCATTTTCCACTCTCATTTGTTGACCAAATTATGGAAAAATTATTGGGACATGCTTATTATTATTATTTTCTTGATGTTCTTTCAGGTTACTACCAAGGTCCAATCGCTCCTAAGGACCAAGAGAAAATAACGTTCACCTGTCCTTTTAGACGTTTGCTTTTTGAAGGATGCCATTCGAGTTATGCAATGCTCCTACGACATTTCAAAGGTGCATGTTTTCTATCTTTTTTGGTATGCTTGAGTTGTGTATTGATGTATTTATGGACGATTTTTTTGTGTTTGGTACGTCTTTTGATGCATGTTTAAGTAACTTAACACGTGTGCTTGAGAGATGTGTTGAGAGTAATCTTACTCCTAGTTGGGAAAAAAGCCATTTTATGGTTAAGTAGGGTATTGTATTAGGGCATGTAGTCTCGAGCAAGGGAATTGAGGTAGACAAGGTAAAGATTGATATGATTGCTAAGTTACCCCTACCAACTTCGGTTAAGGGTATAAGGCCCTATTTGACAATGAGTTTGGAAAAAGCACTTTTTGGAAAAAATTTATATTTTTAACTTTTTTTGAGTTTTGAAAACTGCTTTTGGTAGAAGCAGGTAAATAGATGCTTTTTCCAAAAGCAGGTTTGGAAAAAGTGGTTTATAAAAAATTAAAAAAATCAGTCAATTAAATCAAAAAAATTCAAAACCTACTTTTAGGACCTTCAACAACAATCCTAAACACCGCCTAAGAAGTTTTCCTAGATATGTTGGTTTTTATAGGCATTTTATTAAGAATTTTTCTAAAATTGCACACTCATTAACAATTGCAAAAGTTGCTAAATTTGTGTTCAATAATGAGTGTCTTAATGCTTTTAATACCTTGAGAGAGAAACTAATTGCTGTTCTTGTGATTAAGGCACTAAATTGGTCATTGCCTTTTGAAATTATTTGTGATGCTAGCGATTATGCTATTGGGGCTGTTCTTGAGGAAAGGGTTAATAAATCTTTGCAAGTTATTTACTATGCTAGTAGGACCCTATATGATACTTAGGTTAATTACTCCACTACTAAAAAGGAACTTTTAGCTGTAGTATTTTCATTAGATAAATTTTGGTTATATTTATTAGGCTCTAAAGTTATTGTTCATTCGGATCATGCAAATTTAAGATACCTCTTGACCAAGCCAACTGTGAAACCTAGACTAATTAGGTGGGTGCTATTGCTATAAGATTGAACTAGAAATCGAGGATAAGAAGGAAAGTGAAAATTTGATAGTTGATGATCTTTCTAGGTTAATTTCTAATTTTGATGCTTTAGTCTCTAAAAAGGTAATTGTTGAAACTTTTCATGATGAGCAATTGTTTATTGTTAATCATGAGCCATGATATGTTGATATTGTCAATTATTTAGCTTGTGATATCTTGAGACTTGACATGCCTTTTTAGAGAAAGAAGAGTTTTGTGTCTTTATGTGGGGATTACTTTTTGGATGATTCACACCTTTTTAGGATTTGTGCAGATCAAATCATTCAGAGATATGTTCCCGAGGATGAGCAGTAGAGCATCCTTGCATTTTGCCATCAACTTCATTGTTGGGGTCACTTTGCAGGCAAGAAAACAACCTATAAGGTTGTCCAATTAGGTTTCTTTTGGCCCTCTTTATTTCAAGATGCCTATGATTTTTGTTTGAAATGTGCTAATTGTCAAAGGAGTGGGAATATAGGTAAAAGGAATGAAATGCCCCAAAATTACAATCTAGTTATTGAATTATTTGATGTTTGGGGCATTAATTTCATGAGACCTTTTTCCCCTTCCAACAGTTATGAATATATACTTGTTATTGTAGACTATATGTCGAAATGGGTAGAAGCGATCCCTACCAAAACTAATAATGCTAATGTCATGGTGAACTTTATGAAGGATAATGTTTTTAGCAGGTTTAGAACTCCAAGGGTGATCATTAGTAATGGTGGAAGTCATTTCTGCAATAAGTTGTCCAATGGGCTCTTAAAGAAGTATGATGTCATACACTGGATAGCCACGCCTTACCATCCCCAAACTTTAGGCCAAATCGAAGCGAGCAATAAGCAAATCAAATCCATCTTGGAGAAAATGGTTCACCCCTTACAAAAGTATTGGGCTTTGAAGTTGAACCATGCCTTATAGGCATGGTAGACAATGTTCAAAACATCTACTAGCATAAGTCTATATCGATTAGTCTATGGAAAGACATGTCACTTATCGGTCGTGTTAGAATTGTGCCCTAAAGGCAATCACCTTAGGCACTTAATGTAAGTATTAATAACAACATTCTTTCATTATATTGGTATTCCTTTGCATATGAATTGATGTAGATCTTAAACTAATTAATGAAAGACCGTGATATGGAACATAGCAAGTAGGAAATCATAATGAGATCATGATTGTGAAAGTCCTATCATGTGCAATTGTGTTCATATCTAAATGATTCCTAGTCATATGATTAACAAGATGTGACATTATTAGTTTGAATAGACTAGCAGATGTTATACTCCTTGATTGGATCAAATAGCTAATCTCATGAACTATAGACAAGAGATGTTTATAGTTAACATGTGAATGCTTGTTAAGAGTAGCCAAGTACATTGGATGACCTGCTATGAGTCGATATGGATTATCTATTCAAATGTTAATGATAGTCTCTTTGTAGCAATGGTGCAAGTATCTTTAGACTTGAGGTGCTCAAGGTTATCTTGGATACTAATTCTGTGCTCTGACTCCATTCCTTGTTGCCTTAGGTGAGCTCGCTCATAGGGTGGTGATTGGGTATAAGTTGAGGTATTCGAAGGTAGTTGAGTAGCCAATAGAGGATTCACCGCTCTTGATAGAAGGAGAGTATACCCATGGCCTCTTGTTGAGATCAATACTTGGAACACTTTGGCCAAGGTAGACATGCCTTGAAGATGGTTTTCGAAGACATATCTTATAGAGTAATGAGTCTCAATGACAGGAACTTACATCACTTGGACTAGATGTAGTTAGTCTAGTCGAAGTTGACAATTAGATCATGCTCTAAACTGAGTGGGATATAGTGAGGATGAAGGGACGAACACAATTATTGTCTATTGAAGGGTTTATAGTCAGACAATTGACTTTCCAGTCAATTGGGGGTCATGATGTGCTAATAGATACTACTTATGATCTATTCAATATCATGTGATGATTTGAGTGATCAATATAACCGGAAACTTAATGGGTCCATGCATTGAGGGTATGAAGGATATGTAAAATGAGTCTTGTTTGTGATCTAAAACATGATAGAGATTGGTGTGCTACGATTGGGGTAAGAATAATAGCCCACTATGGCGCAACAAAATCGCCGTGCATACAGTGCCATACGAGTCAACAGTTTTTCACTCCTAATTGGACACCAAAATTAGGGTTTTAAGTACCCATCTCTAATTGGATTAGATAATATATAAATAGACCTTTTAAGGGTCTAAAACCTGGCTGCCTCCTTAGGATTATTTGAGAAATAATTTCATCTTCTCTTAAGACAATTTTCCCTTGCTGGCACAAAGGATCTCTGTGAACCCATCTTCCAAGTAGTTTTGTTCTTCATACCTTTGTGTGGATTACTATTAGAGGTGATCCTAAATTGAATTGCTGTGGTTTGCTATAACTCGGCAAGAAGGAATTGAAGATTCAAGAACCAAGTTAAAGAGGTAATCATCTTCAATCTTGTATGGGTTAATCAATTTTGATGGCATAAGTAGATTCCATGGTTTAAGGCTTTGAAAAATTTTAAATTTTTGCTGCGTTCTTGTATGTGATATGTGTTTAAAATCCAATATTAGTATTAGAGCCCCCTTATGTTCATCAAAATTGATTTTAATTGAAGATACAATTTGATTGCAAGAAAACATTATTTTGGGTTTCTTGATTTTGAAAAATTGTTTTGGATTGAAATTCAGTTTTTAATTTGTTTTTCTTTTGTAATTTGATCATTAGATGATTATAGATGATGTTTATGATTGCAAAATAGGATGAGTGGGATTCATATGGTGAAATTCGTTTATGTAATGAAATTGCTGAAAAACTAGGTTTTGAGTCACCTAGTGAAGTTGATTATGTTCTTTCATGGGGCTGTTTCATTTGTTTTAGTAATTTGATTATAAAAGCTTAATTTTAACATGCTGGAATGTGTTTTAGTTTCTGGGCAGTTAAAATCGTTTTAATTAATTTTGCAAACGAGTAACAAAACGGGTTTGTTTTATGTGCCGATAGGGGCTGTTTTTTGTTTGTTATTTTTTTATATTCTAATTTTGGTTACAGGACCTTAGAATCATATTTATGTGACATTTATGTTGTTAATTGTATAAGAAAATGATTTAGTTCGATTTTGAATTTCCATATTGATTCTAGTTTATAAATGAGTTGATTTGAGTGTCTTGTATATCGGTTCGCTAGGCTTGATGATTTGGCTTGTTCCAAATTGTTTTGATTGACTTGAGTTGACCTATAGATGCTTATATTGATGATATAAGTTTTTGAAATTTTTGTGAATTTTTTGGATTTGATTTTGAATCAGTCTAAGTTGAGCAGTTTCAAATCTAGTATGACTAGACAGTGGTATACATGTTGTAATTGAATTGTTTGATTTTTATGGTATCATAATAACTTGAATTTGAGGTGAGTTCATTATGAATCAATTTATGGAAATATTGGATTTTAATTTTAATATGAGTATGGAATTAAAATAAATATGGAAATCACATACTAATTGGGAAGTGACCTAATCAACTAAGTAGACAACTTTAGGTGAATATTGGATATGATCAATTAATTACTTAATTGGCATTATTTCCTTTTAGAAAGAGTTTCTCATTGGTAATAAAATCATTTAATGGGATTAAATGAGAAAATTACATTGAATTTCTAATTAATATTGAAAATCCAATTTTGTATCAAATGTTGAAAATCAAAATTTCAAATTGGAATCCAAAACACTATTTTCTAGTTTACTTTTTCTTTATGTATTAGAGAATGCATGTCAGGAATTTATAGATGGTATGATAGATGATTATGAACTTTGGCCAATGCGATTGAGCTTGCATAATTTATTTTACTTTATGGTAAATAGGTCATGTGTGTTCTTGCCTCTCTTTCTTTCGAATGTATCTCTTTTCTCATCTCACTCATCTCAAATATAAATTGAGGTTTTTTATTTTAAAATATGTAATTCGTTTTTATAGGGTTAGGATAGATTAGAAATACAAAAGAGCAAAACGCAGGGAGGTAGTGCCATAAGCGAAGAAGACTTAGAAAAAGGAATTTGATTTTTATTTTGGATTGTAATTCATGCATTTACTTAGGAAAGACCTAAACAATCCTTCCATGTTTCAAAGGATTGATAGTAGATAATCCATAATCATGCCATATAGTTAGTGGAACTATCTTTATACGTCTTTGTGATGAATGATATATAAATGCATGCTAATAATAAGATATGACTAAATTAAACAAATCCCTCGTTAAATAATAATTAAGACTAATGCCTTCCATTAATGTGACAAGAACAATAAATTTTCTAGATGTTGGGTTGTTGAGCTGACTCAAGCCCGCCCTACAAGAATATGTTCAAACCATTGAAATATGATTTCATGATTAATGGGTAGGACTTAACCGATTTCATTAATTTGTTGAACTGATTCAAGGTCAATATAAATTGGAGGCAGTGTTGGGTAAGTGTACATGTGGTGTACACGTATCGAGAGTTGATAGGCTAATGATTTGTGCACGCATCAAGTAGTTGATAACACAATTTAGTAGTTGCATGGAAAAGATGCAATTGATATGAGATATTTACCAATTCGACCTAATAAAACTTGTTGAGCTGACTCAAGGTCATTCATAAGTTGGAATTGGAAACCAACCCACAAGGAGAACTTCCTCATAGGTTCTCCTGGATTCATAGTGAGGGCTATGGATTTGCAATATAATAGTGGGAGCCATAATGCATTTTATTAAGGATTCAAATATCATGCATTCATTATATAATTTTACAATCTTGTTATTTATATCTCAGTTGCTAGAATCATATTGTTTAATGTGAATCAAAGCACAATTTTGAGTCAAACATATTGACTAACTAAACTTCCTTGATTAGCTTAAAATTGAGAACGGTTCTCAAATCCGAAAGGATTGCTAGTTTCTTGGAATAACCATTTTTCTTCCCATCCTACTAGAGGTGCTTATGTTGTGAACATTAGACATACAAGAAGTTTTGGATGATAGTGATTGACTCTACGTCATTCGAATGTCAAAAGTAGTACATAAATAGATGTAAAACCATTATGTATCATTTTAGGGAGATGGTTAATGAGGAAGACCACATTGAGCGATATGAGATATCTAAGTTGCTCTACCATTCCAAGATGATAGAAGGGAGATCTAAAATGTAACATACATTATAGATAAAAGGAAAAGGCAGAGACACGACCTAAAAGATACTTGCTTCCATTATAGCAAGAGTTGACAAATGGAAGTGGAATAACAATGCTTGATTGAAGTCTTAAAGAAGCAGAATGATAAGGCATATAGATGTACCTTATACTTATAGTAAATTTGTTAAAGAGGCTAATATTGTTTCTGGTAATATTACATAGGTATTGGATACCACATGTGGGTCTCACATGTACATAACATGCAAGACTAAAAGAAACGGTATATAGCTTAAGATGGGTGAGTTGAAACTATGCACATTAGCTATATAGCAAACGTTGCTGCATTAGCTATAAGAGCTCTTGTTTTGACACTTCCTAGTAAGTTTTGTTTAAGAATTAAATAGTTGCAATTTTGTTTTAGTGTTAAATAAAGAATGATATTCTGTTTAATAGTTGAACAAAAGTTTTTCGTTTGACTATTAAGAACAATTGTTATTCTATATGGTCGAATGATATTCTTTGTGGAAATAAAATATTATGCAATAGCATTTATATTCTTGGAATGTCAAATTCTATCCTCAATATCAAATTTAAAGGGTTAATAACTAAAACCATTAATTTATGGCATTGTCAACTTAACCATACAAAAAAGAATCACATGATTAAGTTACAAGAGTATGGAAACTTGGAGTCATTTGATTATTAAGCACATTTGAATCTCATTTACTAAGTAAGAGGATAAAATCACCTTTTAGGGGAAAATCTTGAATATGCAAAAGGACTAATGGACCTAGTACATATAGATGTATGTAGACCAATGTCCATACATGCCATATATGGTTTTATTTACTTCATTACCTTTAATTATGATCACTCATAATTTGGGTAATTATATCCGATGAGATACAAAGGTGAAACCTTTAAACCATCTAAAGAATTATGAAGTGAAGTAGAGAAATAATTTAGCAAAAGTATTAAGAAATTTAGATTAGGTCAAAGTGAAAGAATACTTAAGTTAAAGAATTTTAATGTGATCTAAGAGATAATTAGATATTATCTCAATAGTCTCCATCTTATACCCCAAAAACGCAATGATGTGTCTAAAAGGAGAAACTGAACCTTATTATACATGGTGAGGTCTATAATGAGCTTTGTTGAATTCGTAAAGTTTCTTTTATGGTCATACAAATGGTACTATGTTTATGTACCAAACATAATACCTCATAAGTCGATTGATGTTATTCCATATAAGATATGAAATAACATAAAATATATTCTTTCATAAATGAAAGTTTAGGATTGTCTTGCTTAAGTGAAGCAGATAATGTTAGACTAGTGAAAAGATAAACCTAACTTAATACCTGTATATGGGATATCCAATAAGAGTTGTTTGGACATCCGTTTTTCCACTCTTTGGAACCAAAATGTATTTGTTTCAAAGTATGCTGTTTTGCAGAAGAAAAAGTTTCATCTATAAGAAGATAATGGGAGCATGATTGAACTTGATGAAGTTCAAGATGTTCAAGCAAACATGAATCAACTAACAAAGCTCAAATATGTCATTCAAAAAGATGAAGTAATAGTAAGACCTTATGAAACACAAGAACTTCATAAGTAGGATACAAGTTGTTCCCCAAGAGATATAGATTTCTTATAAGTGAACAAAAAGGTTGCATTGCTTATAAATGATGATGAGCCTACTATTTATGAAGAAATTATGAAAAGTTCAAAGCAATACTAAAGGCTATAAGCCATAAGTCAAATATGGATTCCATATCTATAAACCAAGTATGGACTTTAGTTGACCCACATAAAGAGATAATGCCCATTAGGTGCAAGTGGGTTTTCAAGATGAAGACCGACATGGAAGATAATATAGTTACCTATAGAGTTCGGGTTGGTAGTTAAAGGATATCGTGAAAGAGAAAGGTTGACTTTGATAAGAACTTATCTCCACATGTTATGCTTAAATCCATCATATTACTCCTAGCCATTGTGCTGAGATTTGGTAAATAGATATGAAGATAACTTTCTATTAAGGAAATCTGACGTTGGATGTGTACATGATACAACCTAAGGGATTCACTTCTAAATATGGCAAAGTGGGATATGAATTGTAAAAATCCGTTTATGGATTATGCAAGCATCTAGGAGTTAGAACATCTAATTTGACTAGACAATTAAAGAGTTTGTTTTCTCACAAAATGTGGATGAACTTTGTGTTTTCAAAGAGGTTAACGGGAGTAATATCATCTTTCTAAAGTAGAATATGAAAGACAACTACTTAGGAAACGATGTCTCAAATCCAAGTTAGTGTATTTGTTATTCTCAAAGAATTTTTCCAAGAGAGATTTTAAAAGTAACTTAACAAAAGGGAATTAAGATCTATAGAGATAGATATAAGAGGTTACTTAGTCTTCCATAGTTTACATAGCAGATATGCTAAAAATGTTTAGCATGAAACAGTCCAAGAAAAAATTTATTCCTATGGTCGACAAATGGATTGGCATGAGTGGGACTCCATAAGCTTTGGCTATTGGATGCATTATGTGTTATGTTAGTCACTTAATGTACATATTAGTAACGATATTCCTTCATTATATTAGTATTAATTTGCACATGAATTGATATAGATATTATAGTAATTAATGAAGGTCTGTGGTATGAAACACATCATGAAGGAAATCATGATAAGATCATGATTATGAGATTCCTATCATTTAGCACATGTTATACTCTTTGATTGGATCAAGTACTTGATCTCATGAACTATAGACATAAGATGTTTAGAGTTAACATGTGGATGCTTGGTAAGAGTAGCCAAGTACATTACATGACCTACTATAAGACGATCATATGAATTATCTATTTAAATAACAATGATAGTCTCATCATAGTAACAGTGGAAGTATCCTTAGACTTGAGGTGCTAAAGGTTATCTTGGATACTGATTCTGTGCTTTGACTTCATTCCTTGTTGTCTCAAGCGAGATCGCTCATAGGGAGGTGATTGAGGTATTCAGAGGTAGTTGAGTAGCCAATAGGGGATTCACTACTGCTGACAGAAGGAGAGTATGCTCACGACCTCTTATCGAGATCATTACTCGGAAACTTTAGTCAAAGTAGACATGTCTTGAAGATGGTCTTATAAGACATATCTCATAGAGTAATGAGTCTCAGTGACAACAACTAATATTACTTGGACTAGATATGACATAGTCAGTCTAGTGGGAACTGACACTTAGACTATGATTTGAAGCGAGTGGGGTATAGTGAAGGTGAAGGGAGAAATTGCACGGATTATTGTCTATGGAAGGGTTTATAGTCAGACTACTGACTTTGTGATAAATTGGGAGTCATGTTGTGTTGCTAGATACGATTCACGATCTACTCAATATCATGTGATGATTTGAATGACCAAAATAACTAGAAACCTTATGGGTCACATGGATTGAAGGTACGAAGGATATGTAAAATGGGTCTTGGATGTGATCCAAAACATGAGAGAGATAGGTATGCAAAAGAGTTTTGAAATTGGGGCAAGAATAAAAGCTTACAGCACCGTGACAAAATTCTCATGCCCTCTGCAAAATCACTATGCCAGCATTCTACTGCCTAGGGCTGCCGCTTGTGCGGCAGGTTCAGTGCGTGTGCGGCGTACTGTGATTCAATATTTTTTCACTCCTAATTGGACACTAAACTTAGGTTTTTATGTCCCTATCTCTAATTGGATTAGAAAATATATAAATAGACCTTTTAAGGGTATAAAACATTACTGCCTCCTTCGAATTATTTAGGAGATAATTCCATTTTCTCTTAAGATAATTTTCCCTTGCTAGCAGAAAGGATCTTTATCAACTCATCTCCTAAGTGGTTTTGTTCTTTATATCTTCGTATGGATTACTATTGGAGGCGATCCTGGATTGAATTGTTGTGATTTGCTACAACCCAGCAAGAAGGAATCGAAGTTTCAAGAACTAAGTTAAAGAGGTAATCATCTTCAACCTTGTCCAGGTTAATCAATTTTGATAGCATAAGTAGATTCCATGGTTTTGGGTTTTGAAAAATTTTAAATTTTCGCAGTGTTCTTGTTAGATGAGCTAAGTCAACATAATGCGTATTGGGCTATTAAGGCCCTAAACATGGAACTAAGTGAAGCTAAAGAGGAGAGACGCTTACAATTGCATGAGCTAGATAAGCTAAGACAAGAAGCATATGAGAGTGCCACACTATATAAGGAGAGGGTGAAGTAGATTTATGATCACCTATTGATCCGTAAGATTTTACTTCATAGAATACAAGTATTATTATTATTATTATTATTATTTAACTTGAGGTTTAAACTTTTTTCCTGTAAGCTGCAATCAAGATAGAGTGGACCATTCACCTTAACTCAAGTCTTCCCTCATGGGGCCATGGAATTGCAACATCAGATCACTAGCAAAAAGTTCAAGGTGAATGGACAGAGGGTCAAGCGGCATTACCAAGGTTCTCTATATTGGGTTTTGAGGATGTATCTTGTGACGCCCTACCTATATAACAGGAATATGCCTATTATATCACTATATTACATGAACAATCCATTACATAGATAGAATGCCACTATTTGTACTTCTTATTACTGGTTAATTATTATTCATATCATAAAGGCTCATATTCTTATTTTTTTCCCTTTGCTCATATTATATATATCAGCATTAAATTTTGGCTCAAAGCCTCAATATGTTCAGATTATATACATCATAAAGTGTATAATATTACAAGCCATAAATACTGCCCCCATATGCATGTTAATTCAAAATACAAAACATGATATATAGACCCATAAACTGGGTCACAATGTCTTCTGATATAGGCTCTGGCTAGCTTCTCTTTATCAACTTCTAATATCTATAAGCTCATTGACCTATGTGAAAAAAATACATGCTAAGCTATCTCTAGCTTAGTGGTATATATAGGCATTGAGATTTTCTCATGCTTCAAATAGGTATACAATATAAAATATAGCATGGCACCATGTATCATGGCGTATGAACATATTAATCATGCTTATGAAAAATATAATAATACTGTATCACATGCATGTATTATCATGTCTATATCATATTACATGCCTTATACTATTACATATATAATGTGAAGCTCATGCATTAACTATTTCCCTAATGCATGGAATACAATTCATATGTATATACCATTTATTTGGTCATTTATAACATTTACCTTTTCAACTTGTCTGTCTTATTCTCTTTCTTTCAATTAATCAACTTGGACAAATAACTCAAACCTCATTCCCGGACTGTTCGGATACAAGGTGTAAAGTAGGTGAGCTCGTCATCCTACTCATCCACTGTAATCTGTATGCTTATTTGATCTCCCTCAAGTCAAGCATGCT
The DNA here is from genome assembly GCA_949630135.1 of Balakata baccata. NCBI lineage: Eukaryota > Viridiplantae > Streptophyta > Magnoliopsida > Malpighiales > Euphorbiaceae > Balakata > Balakata baccata. The sequence continues at coordinate 33,297 of CATIWF010166555.1, forward strand.
TACCCAAACTAGGGCTCAGTTAACCTGACTAAGTATAACTGTAAATTGTATGCTCATTCGAGCTCCCTCAAGTCAAACGTGCTCACCCAAACTAGATCTCAGATAACCTGACTGAGTATAATGGATATGAGTACCAAGAATAGGAGAACCCATATCAAGGCTAAACAACTTGGTCCTCACTCATACATCTCATCGATACGTATCACTTATGCCCTTCATGATCCATCATTTACCTTAAAGTAGCCCTTAGGTATAGAAATGGACATTTATATCAAAGCATCCCTTTATTTTCAATCTTATTATTTTATATTTCTATCATATTTCCATATTTTATATGCATGCTCAAATGTCATATTTATGCATATCAACATGTTTCTGCATCATACTTTAGCATTTATGCATAATCGACATTTAATGGACCCACCAGAAGTTCATTTAAACATAGGTCACTATTGTTGTAAATAGTATCTTCACGACCATGACAAATATGCATGGTCATGAAGGCTATTGGACCAAAGTGTCATGGTCATGAAAGTTTCAGTATGGTTGTGACAATGGTTGTGAAAGGTCCTAACTTATGCCTATGGTCAAATTTTGTCAAAATTCCACTTCTAAACCCTTCCTGAACATGCATAGACATCATCCATGGTGATTGGATACAAATACAAATGAGTTATCATAACTCAAATCATCACCCAAAATGGGTCACAACCAAGTTCACAACTCAACCTTTATATATGCATTGTAGCCACTTAAACACATTTGCCATTTTCTTGTTTATAACCATATTTATATATACTCAAACACTCTAACTAACCTTTCTTGATCATGCCATTTGATGCTTCCATTTTTAATAATACCTTATTACTTAACAAATAAGCATGCTTAATAACATCATTGCAATGCATTTTTCACATTTAAGGGGCAAATGACAATGTGTATATGTACAAACCTCTATTAGGAGCTTGACAAAACCCAACTAAGGAGCTATCTACCCTCTTTATTGGTCTCCTCCCTCTTGTCCTTGTTTCACTATAACAATTATAACCATATATCAAATACTATGTCTATGGTGATATGTGAAAAATGTAAAACTAACCCATACTCCCCAAACTACGGTTATAATGCATAATTTCTACTCAATCTCATGGTATCTTACTTCCAATAACTTCAAAGAACATAAATACTCATAAACCCTCATCACCCTTCATCTTCCATAACCCTTCTTCCATGGGTTTTCATCTAAACAACACAATCACCTCACATAGCTTCATAATCATGGTAAATAAATGGTTTTCTTGTATTTTCTTACCCCTTGATGGTAGAAAACACTCTCATTCATGCAAGGAATCCATAGGCTCTCTTGCACCAATTTCCTCTCTCCTCCAAATCTTCACCAAAATGGATAATTTCCTCAAATCTTGCTTTAATCTTGTTTTCCCTGTTGGTTTGGTGTTTAATTCCCTCAAAAACCATGAAGAATTACTCTTATGGGGTTCTTGGGTGTCTATGGTCTGCTCTTGGGGTTTGAGGATATAAAATTTAGTGAAAATGGTGATAAGAACGTGGAAAAAGCTTATATACACACCTTTCACGGTCATGAAGAGTTACTATAGCAACCGACCTTAAAAAGTCATGTTTGTCTCGAAAATTCGACTATCACGGTTGTGACATCCCTTTGTCACAATCATGACACTTTAATTTTTCACAATTATTGATTTATTTTGTCCCTTTCTTGAAACTGAAGCCAAAATTGACCAATATACCTCACATATACCTTGCATATACCTCTAATATACCTTGCATATACCTCTAATATACCTTCATATAACATTAAATCTAATGCATATATACATGTATTTTATATCCCTTATATGTCATGTATTCATATATTATGACTAAGTCCTAGATGTTGGGTATTGCATATCTCATACATAAAACGTAGCGGAAAATAAAAAAATAAAAACCCAAACTAAGGACTCAACGTTATCAAAATTAATTAACCAAAATAAAAGGTTTGAAGATTTTACCTTTAGTGTTCTTGAATTTTTCCATCTCCTCTTTATTTCGGGTTATCGCAAACCACAACATACCAAGCCCATGGTAATCCACACGAAGCTAGAAAGAGGAAACCTTATAGGGGAATAGCCTTGAATTATTATTTTGTGCTAGCATATTAATTATTTCATGAGAGAAAAACTTAGAGAAAAATTAACAATTAATTTTTTGATGGCTAGGAATTTTTTAAAGGTGAATAAACTAATTTATAGGTGTTTTCTAAACACCCTAAGGGCTGTCCAAATAGAGAAAAAAAATGCCAAAATAGGATTGGGGGGGGGGGGGAGATCTAAAATGGAAGTTTAACCAAACTTTATGCACTGTGTGCAAAAAATATGCATCAGCACACAAGGGTTGCTAGCCTCATGACCCTTAAGCAAATTTTTTCCTAGAATTGTTTTGCTATCTCATCACAATTTGACCATAAATAATTCTTTCATATTTTTGGATCCCATCCAAGACCATTTTATTCCTCTTTCATAACTTCAAAGTGTGTCACCCATTAGGTTTTCAGTTATGTTGGCCATCTGAATCAACATTTGATATCAAACAAGTCATGAATGGTATCTAGCAATATATCATGACCCCCAATTGACTGGAAAGTCAGTGGTTTGACTACAAATCTTTCCATAGACAATATCTATGCAATTCGTCCTTTTACCATCCTATACCCCACTCGGTTCAGAGCATGGATTATGTGTTAGCCCCAACTAGACTGACTATGTCACACCTAGCCCAAGTGATGTTAGATCTTGTTATTGAGACTCATTACTCTATTAGACATCTCATTGAAGACCATTTTCATGACATTTCTACTCTAACCAGAGATTCCCGAGTAATGGTCCGAATAAGAAGCTATGGGTATACACTCCCTCTATCAGGAGTGGTGAATCCTCTATTGGCTACCTAATTACCTTTGAGTACCTCAAGTTGTACCCAATCAGCACCCTATGAGCGACCTTTGTGAGGCAACAAGGAATGGAGTCAAGGCACAAAATCAATATCCAAGGTATCCTTGAGTACCTCAAGTCTAAGGATACTGGCACCATTACTATAATGAAACTATCATTAACATTTGAATAGATAATCCATATGATTGTCTCATAGTAGGTCATCCAATGTACTCGACTACTCTTAACAAGCATCCATATATTAATTCTAAACATCTCATGCTTACAGCTTATGAGATCCACTGATTGATCTAATCAAGAAGTACAACATTTGCTAGTCTTTCCAGATCAAGAATATCTCGTCTTATTGATCTTATGACTAGTGATAATTTAGATACATGATAAGAATCTCATTATCATGATCTCATCATAATTTCCTTCATGCTATGTTTTATATCATAGACTTTCATTAATCAGTTTAAGATCTATATCAATTCATATGCAAATGAATACTAATATAATGAAAGAATGTCATTATAAATGTGTACACTAAGTGCCTGAGGCAATTGCCTTCTAGGCACATCTCTAACACTCTAGTGGTGGAAGTAATGGAGAACATGTCTTTATAACCCCTTTAATCTGGAGAGGAAATATGTTTTGCCTAGACTCTAAATGTGACATTTGTTAAGAGGCAACCTAAGCATTATTTTAATCTTCTCTTTTGATTATTTTGATTCAATTTTTAGTTTCAGTTGTTTTTGTTTATTGAGTTCTTCCTTATAAGCATGGCATTGGTTCATTTTTAAGGAGCTAATGGTTGTTTGATGAGGTACACAAGGAGATGGGTGGAGAAAATTTATGGAGCAATAAGAGTGTAAGGAAACTAAACAATATGAGCGCATCAATTTGACACGGCTCGTGTCACCAATAAAAGAGCCTCTGGAAACAACTATACGATTGTATCAATTTATCATGGCTTGTGTAATCAAGAGTAGAACTTTTAGAAGCTATGACATAAACATGTCCTAAGACATGCCTCGTTCACTTCAGCTACGAATATTGAAACAAACGACATGAGTGTGTCATTTTTTACACGGCTTGTGTCATCAATATTATGGATATTGTATAAATCGACACGATTCGTATTGTTGTGAATTGCTATAAACCGATATGAGTGTGTCATTTTTTACACAACTCATGTCGGAGGAAGGAAAGACACTGTATGAGGCGCCACAAGGATGTCATTTCAACACAACTTGTGCCAACCTCTGTACTCTCACGTTTTAAAAACTAAGCCTCTTTTTTTTTTTTGATTTTAGGTTCTCCCTTTCCTAACAACCATTTACATTCCTTCCTCATCGACAATACAAGTCACTCCTATGCCCAATGAATCGCCAGAGTACCTTTGTCGTTCACTATTTCACCACCACGGTTCATTGCAACTGCATTCCATAACCTTACACAAGATATTCCCAAAAACCCCCTAATTTTTTATTTTGAAATCCTTAGCCTAAAATTGTGATTCTCTCTCACCATTAGTGTTCATCACTAATCCTCTTCTTTAATAAAGTCTCCATCTCCAAGCCACCAACCACCATATCGAAAAGAAAGGTGATGGCCACCAAACTTAAGAGGTCAAGCCCCTCTCGAACCCTAAGGGAGAAGCGAAATTGACAAACCCTCATACTCCAACAAAGCTACCAATTTTAATTAGGGAAGACACTCTTTCGAACCTACCTGCTCCTCCATTGTAAACAAGGTCCACATATAAGGGCAAGTAAGTCGCCTCCGAGGAGACAACACCAAATAAAGCACCAAAAAAGGTAGATCTCGCCTCTCAGTTTAATGCTCAATTCTATATTCGGTCTATAGAAGAAGTGAGGACTATAAAATTGTTATTTCTTATGGTGAACACTGCACTTGCTTTTTGATTTATGATATACGATCTCTGAACTATCTAGATAAGATTTTAGGGTATGCAAAGATTCTTTCTTAGTATGTATTTATTAGTATGAAAAAAACTACGTATCTTGAATTGATACATGAGTTTATATAACATTACAAGTGAATAGTGCTAAAACTAGAATTAAATTTAGACTGTTTGGAAAAGAGTATGCGATTGATTTGATTGTTATGAATCGTGTCTTTGTTTCAAGAAAGAAAGGGCTATAAAGCAACTAAAGGTTTTTAATTTTGTTGAAGCTTGGACTTCTTTTACTAGTTTGAAAAGAGTATGCTAAAAATTGTTTTAATTCCAAGTTTCTTAATCTTATTGATGATGTTATGCATAAATTAATGGATTACAATGTTTTGGTAGGATTGAGACTAGTAAAGTCTCTGAGCATGAATTGTATCTATTATGGTGCATGCATAAAGATGTCCCTATGTCCTCTGCACCATTCAATTTTAATGAAATGCATTATATTCTCCAATATTCTTCTGTACATTTGAGTTTAGGACAAATTGTTACTACGCTAGCTAGTTTCTTTTTGTAAATCTGAACTTCAGAGATGCACATTACCTGAGCTATATATCACTACTCCTGATCTTGATTTTGTAACTTTAGAGAAGGCCAAGAGAGTTTAGGGTTCCAACGATAGCTTAGAGTGGGCTCCTATGGGAACTATTATGCAGATCAAGTCTAGTGTAGGTACATTAGCTTCTCAGCCAGCAGTTGATGTAGAGGATGACGCTGACTCTAGCAATAGTAAGGAAATATTGGCACATTTTGATGCCATAAAGAATAAGTACATGGCATCATGGGTCGCTTTTGAAACTAATTCGGTGATGAAATGGGATGCTACAGAGGCCTAGTAGCTAGCCATAGAGGAAAGACAGTAGAGTATGGAAGTGGCTCACAAGGCTTATTTCAACGATATTCAAGCGTATAACCATCTTCAAATATGAAATTAAGGCTATGAGGAGTTAGTTGGATGACATACAAGAGGAAATGGATAAGTAGCAGAACGCTATTGTGTGATTGTAACGAGAGTAGGGGTACTAGACCTTCAAAATGAATGAGTATTTCAATGTCACCGAGGTGTAAGTTTGTTCGCCATCACCACCACCTCCTCTTCCTATTTCTAAGTGATGAGTTCACCACCCTAAAGGGAGTTTTCCTTTTTACCTTGTCTTTTCTTTTGAGCTCTTTGTTTAAGTTAACATGGCTTTTGCCTTGAATAAGTGTGGAGGCGGTATACTTCCTTGTGATATTTTTTTGTGATACCTGCAAGGTTTTATCTCCTGCGTTTTTTTGTGTTGTTGTATCTTGTTTATTTCTATCAATTATTCACTTCATAGCTTGGTTTGTATGCATTTTTTTTCACGATAGCTAATGAAGGAATGCTAAGTTGTGTGTTGGATAAGGTAACATAACGGACTATCTTGATGTGTTGTTAATTCCTTTTCATATTTTAATCACAATCTTTTTAATTTGATTGGATTGATGCTTCGAGTATAGAGTGTTAGTAATCCTATTAGGCTATGGCATTGCCTTTGACATTGGCTATGTGTTGAGTTCCTCACACTTGCATATTACCTTTACTTTCTTTCTTAAGTTTTTGAGACTTATAAAGAGCATATATCAATTTTAAGCTCTTTTCTTCCTTTATGAGTGTGATATATATATACATACATGGTTACTCTAGAATTTGCACTCAAATACTAGTTGAGGCTACTAATTATATTATCTCGACACTTAGATGATAGGGGCAATTAGGATTACCCCCTTTTAGCTCGCTTTTTGTGACCTACCCTACATTACCACTTAGATGACCCCCTTTGAGCCTTGACTATTCTTTTATTGATTTAACCACCTTATTTTTGCTTATTTTACCCATTCGTTATTTTACCTTTTTTTTTGTTACCCTTAGTTGTAAGAGTTAACAACAGTTTGAGAGCATTTTAAGAAACAAAAATACTTTCTATTGCTTATGTTTAAAAATGCTGAAATGGGTGATGAATAATGAGTAGTAGTCCATGAACTTAAATAACGCATGTACCAAAAAAAAAAAAAGAAAAAGAAATTAAAAGAGAAGAAGAAAAAGAAAAAGATAAAAAAAAGGGTACATAATGAGCTGTTGGAGTTGGACATGCATACTTTTTGGTTGCTTAAGTTGTTTTTATGAAGTCAATTCACTCATTGTTACTATAAGAAGTTGCAATGCATTGAAATCTTTAATTGTTGTTGATGTCTTGCAGTTTGATAAGTCATATTTTCCTTCTCCCTACCTATTCACCTGACCACATTACAACTGTGGAAAGACTCCTTGATTTGTGTTGTGGGGATAGTTTGAGCGGTGGAGATTGGATTAGAGTGCAAACTTATGGAAATACTTGCTATGTTTAAATGAGTGCTTGTTGAATATTTTACTGAAACACTTTGAGGAAATTGAGAGACGTGAGGAGACAAGTGTGGGAGAACGATATGCATATGTCATTGTTATGTGTAGTTGATTAGCCCTATTAGATTCCTTTCTACTTTGTATGAGAAGTGACTATATGACCATGTTAAATCACATTTTGATTGTGAATATAGGACTGGAATTGAGGGTGTATTGAGTTTAATTGGTTTTGGAACTTTATTCCATGGCATGACAGGTGCTTATTAGAGCTTAGGAAAGTTGGACTTAAAACTGGATATGGCAAGTGCTAAATTTGTGTTTTTGCTGTTCGTTATGTTCTATAGTATTTGGGAATTGCTTAGGGACAAGTAATGCTTAAGTGTGGAGAAATTTGATTAGTTCATATTTTATAGTGTTTTCTATGTTGGAATATGTGTTTTTAGGTCTTATTTTTATGTTAATTATGGTTAAATTCTATTAATTTGTGTTATTTGTGTTTTAGGCAAGTAGAAGGTGAATTAGAGGATGTTTGGGCAAAATTGGGAGATTTAGAGCTTGGATATAAGGAGGCTTGAATTACATGGGTGAGATGGTGCTTGGAACGACACAAGCATGTAGTTTGAGGAGTTGGTCGTGTTGCATGAAGGACGACTACTGGAGAGATGAATACAGGCATGCCATTTCCACACAACATGTCGTTGGTGATGAGTATATGACACGGGCGTGTCATCTAGTCCTGTCACATGGGGAAAAGCTATTGTTTGTGTAACACCCTCCCATATATTAGGACTGCGACCCTTAATACATAGGAAGTGCTACAAACTAGGTACCTGTGAATGTGTTCAAAATCTAAATTTTTCTTTTATGTAATACATGATTAAATTAGGCATATGTATACTTAGTTGGATTTACTTATCCAACCTATCCAGCATACCTTATACCAGTGATCACTGGTTCCTATTCACCTGTCTAATCATATATCACTTAATATCATAGGCCCATAAGGCCTTCATTACATGCATCCTTACTATGCTTAGTTGAAGCTTTTCTATTTTCTTACATCATTATTACATAATTATAGAACAACAACTATAATTAATTACATTCCCATAAATGAATGTAATAAATAAATGCATGATATGAATTTGTTCGGTCTAAACCTGAACCGATATTGTTTCCACTTCATATGGGCTATGGCACTTCCGCTGTCAACTGTTATCTCGACATTATACTGGCTCCATGACCTGCATGCATAAATGGACATGCTAATCTTTTCACATCTTAGTAATACACATATGCTTAATATACTAGACATGTAATTGTATAATTTGTGACATATAGAAATTTGATAACACAATCATATTAAAAACACATAATCATAGCAATGTTACATATATGGTTGTCTAATTCATAGAATGCATATCCTTTTTTCTTTATTTTATTATCCCAACATTTTAATAATGCACTTGTTTATACCATGAGATAATTGTCATAAAATTAACTGTTCAACGATTCTTTCGTATCTCACTTCTCAATGCATGTGGGGTATATATGAAACCAAGATACATATATCATAAAAGAGCAACATGCAAATTTTTCATAACAATTATAATCATTTTACAACATATTGTACATGCTATTAATACATTCTCACATTCTCACATTCTTTTTATATTTCAATCTTGTCCTTTCCTCATTCTTTTTTTTTTCAATAAATAGCCTAAACATCATTCCCGGACTGACTGGATACGGGGTGTGAAGTAGACACACTTAGTCTAGAGCTAGACATCCTACTCACTTTGTGTACAGGGTATGGAATAGGCACACCCAGCCCAGGGCTAGTCATCCTACTTATCCACTGTAACATATATGCTCATCCGAGCTTCCTCAAGTTAATTGCACTGATACTGAGCTTAAGCCAACTTGACTGAGTATAATAATAGGTATGAGTACCAGGAACAGGAGCACCCAGTCCAGGGCTAGTTAACCTGATCCTCACTCATACATCTCATCGATATGTATCACCTATCCCTTTAATGATGCATCATTTACCCTAACATAGTCCTCAGGTAGAGAAATGGACATTTAATACTATATTCCTTTTTGTTTCCATTATATTTTTATATGCTTCAGTTCATATGCATAGCATATAATCACAATTTCATGCATATTCAAGTTCATAAACATGTTTTCTTATGGTATAACATCATATAAAAATGTTTTGGTATATTACAAGTGCATTTGCATATCATATAATAACTTTCAACTTTATTGTGAATAATGTTTCATGATCGTGACTCTCTGGCCAGGTCGTGATGGCTGGGCGTGAATGATTCTGCCTCTTTATTCATGGTCATGACAAAATTTCAACTTGATTATGAAAGGGACTATTTCCATATTTAACATCTTTTCATGCATATCACACACATTAGCCTCTATAGAGATCCAATTGCCACCCCACCTATCAACACTCTTAATAAATCATGTTAAGACATACCTTCATTACGCATGTAATTACCCCATTTCACATGTCTATTAATATGTACTAATCATGTAAGCTTGCATGTTTTATATTAAATGTCAAAGTTCATAATTCCACAAACAAGGCACTAAGGCTAACCAAGTGTAGCCACTCCTATCAACATGAAAAATCACCTTTATAAAAGTGTTATGCCAATCTCAATCAATTAACATCATAAGTACTAGTTTCATATATATTTTCAGCTTAAAAATTTATAAATCTCAATTAAGAGACTTTCCTCTTTTATGCCATTTTCCATACTCCTTAAGTGCTTTCTTAGAGCTTATGCAATGCCAAATATCAATTCTTAAAATAGACATTAAGCCTAGCTTACAAACAATTGGGTTAGTAACCCTACAATATACATGCATAAATACCTTTATTAATTTCTATTAATCATATTTAAGAACTCAAGCTCCATGTTCCCTTTATTTCATTCTTTATATTTTATCATTGATAACTTTTATGCCTAAAATGCTAGGTCATATTCTTATCATTTATTTAATTACTATATCTTATACAAGTTTAAGGGCTATTTCTTGGGTATTTACCATGTAACGTTATCCTCATTAATCATATTTAACTTATTCATCTTTCCTTAATCTTATTCAATATCCTTCATTGATCATTGACCTTACTTTTCATAACATTAAGCCTTTAAACAACCTAATTCATATCCAATTAGACATAATTTTGATCTATTATACCCATACTGTCATTATTTTATCTATCGATGGTATTGCCGACACATGTTTACTTATGATAGGACTTAAATGATTTTAGCATATTAAAACCATGCTGTTTAATCAAACTTGACTTAGCTACCCTTTCTACTTATATCATTTATAGCTCTTATATCTCAATTAATCTAATACATGTTTCCATTTCTATTTTAATTACTAATTAACATGTCTTCTATTTCATTTCTATGTCATTCAACAAATCAAGATGCATATTTGTACTTACCTCTTATGGAGCCAACTTAAAATCCAAGCTTTAAGCTTGCTTAGCCTCCTTAGTGGATGATTCCACCTTCCAAAGGCATCACCTAAACATAACCACAACTATTTCTCATTAACTCCAACTATATGTCAACATCTATAACCATATATTGCCATATACACTAAACCCTTACTAAAAAACTATTAAACTAAGATCTTTCTTACTTAAATCCATCAATTAACATATAATTCAACTCAATCTAGCCTTAAAGAGAGTTTCCCCCTAAAGAATACTCAAGATTTCTCATTAAACTTACCCATCTACAAATGGGTTTCTATCCATTTAAGGTAGGTCACAACAATCGACCACAAACTTGTTAAAAGAAGAGGGAAAACATGAATCTTACCCAAAGAAGGAAGGAAATAAGGTTGACTTAGAGGAAAAGCCGAGTTCCCTCAAGCTCCACACTTTCTCTGTCCAACTTCCTCTTCTTCCTTGATAAATCTCCCAAATCCATGCTTGATTATTGCTCTTGAATGGTAGATCTTGTGTCTTGGAAGTTTAGAATTTATCAAAATCATGTAAGGGATGATTTTTCTAAGGATTTGGGGCTTTGCTAGGGTTTTAGGCCCTTTTGGATCAGGTTTAAATGAAACAACGAAGTTTAGACTATTTATAGCAATCCCTTTCATGGCTAGGTTCATGGTCATGACTAATTGTTTGCCATGGCTATGAACTATTTTGTCCAAAAAGCTCAAAACACGACCTTCACGGCCTTGAACAAATCCTTCACGGCCATAAACAAGGCCCTTTCATGGTCATGAATCATGTTTTCCACATTTTTCTTCATTCTTTCAACTCCTTTTAAAGCCTATTATCTAAAACCAATCATATACCCCTCATGTACCTTAAATATACCTTCTTAACCTTCTAATATACCTCTCATACTTTTAATTACCAAAATACCCTCTATAACTTTTGTTACAACTAAGCCCTATCTAGCGGGCATTAAAGTTTGGAACGATACAGGCATGTCATCTCCTTGCGTGGTTGTGTCATTTCCTAGAAGTTCAAGAGTGCTTTTCGATTGTGGATTCTGAACTTGCTGAGGAATAGGCCAATCTTTAGGTGTTCGATTTTCATTGGCTGGGGCTTTAATCTGAGGATATTTAATGTCTTTTAGGAATAAGAAAAAGAGTCATAAAGAGGAAGGAACTCAATCTAAAATTTTAGGGTTTAAATACATTCTTTAGACTTAGTTTTAGGGGTTCTAATTTTGCTCTGCAAATTTTGAGCTTATCTTAGAGATTTAGGTGGCGGAAGAGACCTTGGATGCCATTTCATCTTATTTTCTAGCTATGTGCACTTTCCAATCAAAGCTATTCCACTAGACCGAGGGGTTTTTAGTTTCTTGCTTTCTTATTCTCTACTGTAAACATGTTTGGCTCTAGCGTTGTTATTAACTCGACTAAAGTTGTAGCCATGCTAGGCTAAGCATTTTGTTAGGTGTTTAGTAGCTATTCAAGATGTATGAACTTCCCTATTGTTAATGAAATCATATTTCTTCCAGTTTTGATTGCTCTTAATGAGTTCTAATGTGAATAATTGACTAGCCATCACTTGTTTAATTTGGAATCAATAATTTAGGGTTTTATTATTAAACAAGCCATCTGTAAATCAATCTAAAAATTGAATTGAGCTTTAGTTACACCATTAGCATGGGTAATTTTTATTTTTTGGCAAGAACTAATAGAATTTGATTTCATTAGGCTTAATTGAATTAAGGAAGGGATTGCATGCTAAACATGCTTAGTAAATAGCTAATATAAGTCTTATACGATAATTTGACTATCTTATTTGCTTTCTTTTGTTTATTTGCTTTTGATTATTTATTTTAATGTTAAAGTCATAAAAAAGTTATTAGAATGTTTAGTTCCATCACTGTGTTCATTGGCAATTAGAGTAATTAGGAGTTTAAGCTAATGGTTCCTTGAGAGATTGACATCGGGGGTAGCTTATCATATTGCATACGGTTCGTATACTTGCGAGTAACATAATTTGATACATCATGCTAGAGTAAGGTATTTTAGACATCTATTCTCTTTCATCAAATGTCTCAGGACACATATCAAGACTAAGGCTAAGATCCTTTCAATAGGGGTATCCATGGGCTTGCAATCATGCACATGATAACGTTCCAACATTTTTTGAATGTAAGTCTCTTGAAATAAACCCAAAAGTCTTTTCGAGCGATATATAAGGATCTTGACACTAGGCATATAGCTAGCCTTACTGATGTCTTTCATTTCAAAGTTTGATGATAACCATTTCTTGGTAACATTAATCAACCTCTTATCATTTATAGCTATCAATATGTCATTAATATACAAAAATAAAATTATGAAATCACTATTTGAATGTTTAATGCAAATTTTACACTCTTGTCCTTTAAGCTCGAAGCCTAAAGGCTAATTCATATAGATCTCTTCATCTAGTTCTCTATTGAGAAAAGAACTCTTAATGTCCATTTGGTATAATTCTAAATCTATCTGTGCCACAATAGCTAGAATGAGACGAACTGATACAAACTTAACCACAAGCGAGAATGTCTTTTCATAGTCAATTCCCTATTAGTGTGTAGCCCTTGGCTACTAATTGAGCTTTATATCTTTCAGTTGTCCCATATGCCTTATGTTTAATTTTGAGAACCCATTTATTCCCAATGGTCTTATGACCTTGTGATGAATCAACCAAATCCTAGATTCGGTTAGGTTTCATCGAATCAATTTCCTCTTCCATAACTTTAATTCATTCCTTTAGGATCAAAAAGAGCTTATTGTTCTATTTAGGCTCTTTTTCATCTAGAGCAATCATAAAAGTTTCCCTCTCAATCTTAAATCGATGCCAAAGAATCCTTTTACGATTATTATGTCGAGGTTGAGATTGCTTATGATCTTGCTCAATAGCAACATAATTTGACAACTTTTCACTCCCACTTGCTTCAAAAGGAGCATGATAGTCCATATCATCTTGCTTTATGGGGGCTACATTAATCATTCTTGCGCTCCCACTAGTATCAGGATCTTCCATTTCATATAATCGGAAATCCTCATTTATCTCATCTCTTTTAGGAAGTCCTCTTCTAAGAAAATAACATCTCGTGATTCAATTTCTACCCTTTCATTTGCATCTTCCCCCAAAAATACATATCCTTTAAAGAATTCTAAGTATCTTATGAAGATACAGTTCTTCCCCCTCAAACCAAGTTCCCATATTCATGAGAAGTGTTATGAATATAAGTCACACAACCCTATGGTTGCATATTACTTAAGTCAGGCTACTCGCATTTTCATAACTCACATGGGGTGGAAGGAACTTATTTTGATGGCACATGGTTAAGAATGTAGGCCGCAATTAGTAGTGTATCTCCCCAAAAGGAAATAGGTAAATTAGCTTGCGCCATCATTGACCTAGTCATTTCTAATAAGGTTCTATTTCTTCTTTTTGTTGCGACCATTTTGTTATGGAATGGAAGGAATAGCTAGCTGTCTAGCTATACCTTTGTCATTATAATAACTTTTAAATAAGTATGATAGATATACACGTCCTCGATCAGTTTGTAATGCTTTAGTATTCGTATGTAATTGATTCTTAACCAATATATTATAACTTATGAAGCAATCCAATGCTTTAGAATTATGGAAAATAAGATAAATGTGACTGTATCTGGTGAAATCATCGATAAAAATAATGAAATAGTAAGCACCATATCTTGCTCTTACATTCATTGGGCCACATATGTCAGAATGGATAAGCTGTAAAGGAAATATTGCTATCTTCACTTTGCCAAATGGTAGTTTTATTGTTTTTCTAGCTAGGCAATGTTTACAAATAGGCAAATCTATCTTCTCAACATAACCTAAAAGACCAGCCTCTGCTAATCTTTTTAAGCGATTTTGCTTAACGTGTCCTAATTTACCATGCCATTTAACATCATCATTTAATAAAACATAATTGGAATTGCCAATAACAAAAGCATATGCATTCACATTAATAGGAATAGTATCTAGTACTATAAAACCATCCAACAAATAATCAAAACCATAGTAGCACATTGTCTAATAATACTTTCACATAACTATTCTAAAAAAACAACCTTAAAGGCAAGTCCTAACAGAATAAGTACAAAAACTAAATTTTGTTGAACTTCAAAAGCATAAAGCATGTCATGGAGATTAGGAGTGCAGTTTCCCTACAACACTAGCTTGCAAGAGCCAATCCCAAGCACGTCCGTATAAGCATTATTCCCTATATAAATACTTTGACTCCCCTTTGGAATCTAATGAAACTCCATAAAGGCATATTAATCCCTTGCTATGTGGTCGGTTGCTATTGTGTCTATAATCCAATAAGGAACAGTTTTAGCTAGCATTAAACAATTGCTACATATAAACTAGAGGGATGAATTTGGTCATACAATACCTTCAGCTTAGTGCAATCAAAAGCAAAGTGGCTAGACTTCCAACAATTGAAGCAATTCATGTTCTTGCCTTTCTTGGCTTTGTTGCCTCCTTTGGCCTACCTATTGCCCTTACATTCAATTTATTTCATCCAAAGCTCAAAGCTCCTTTCCATTTGGACTCAGTCATATAAGCCTCTCTAAGAGGCTTATCAATGAGAAGGTGATCCTCCTCCAGCTCAACTTGTTCGACAACTTCATCAAAAGCTTTGATTTTTGAGTTATGGGTAAGGTTGATACACATGTGTTTCCAGGCACTTGGAAGAAAGCCAATCATAACTTGTACCTGTTGCTCATCAGTCAACTCATATCCAGCAGCCTTCGGTTCACTTATCATGTTAGGCATGATAGTAAGGTGCTGCCTTATGTTAGAGATGTGCTCAAAAGGCAATCACCTCAGGCACTTAGTGTACACATCCATAAAGACATTCTTTCATTATATTAGTATTCATTTACATATGAATTGATATAGATCTTAAACTGATTAATAAAAGCCCATGATATGAAACATAACATGAAGGAAATCATAATGGGATCATGATAATGAAATTCATATCATGTGTAATTATGTTAATATCTAAATTATCCCTAATCATAGGATCAACAAGATGGGACATTGTTGATCCGAATAGACTAGATGTTATACTCCTTGATTGGATCAAGTAGTAGATCTCATAAGCTGTGAACATGAGATATTCAAAGTTAACATGTGGATGCTTGCTAAGAGTAGTCAAGTACATTGGATGACCTGCTATGAGATGATCATATAGATTATCTATTCAAATGTCAATGATAGTCTCATCATAGCAATGGGGCAAGTATCCTTAGACTTGAGGTACTAAAGGATATCTTGGATATTAGTTCTGTGCTTTGACTCCATTCCTTATTGCCTTCTAGAGGCCGCTCATAAGATGGTGATTGGGTACAGCATGAGATATTTGAAGGTAATTGAGCAGCCAATAGAGGATTCACCGCTCCTGATAGAGGGAGAGTATACCTACGGCCTCTTGTCGGGATCATTACTCGGGAATCTCTGGCTAGAGTAGAAACATCTTGAAAATGGTCTTCAGTGACATATTTGATAGAGTAATGAGTCACAAGGACAAGATCTAACATCACTTGGGCCAGATGTGATGTAGTCAGTCTAGCGGGAGCTGACACATAGTCCATAATCTAAACCGAGTGGGGTATAGGGTGATGAAAGGACGAATTGCACATAAATTGTCTATAGAAAGGTTCGTAGTCAAACCACTAACTTTCCGGTCAATTGGGGGTCGTGATGTGTTGCTAGATATCGCTCATGACTTGCTTAAATTATCTGATAGTTTAAGTGGCCAATATAACCGGGAATCTAATGAATCACACGCTTTGGAGATGTGAAAAATGAATAAAATGGCTTTGGATGAGATCTAAAAATATGAAAGAATTATTTAGGGTTGGATCTTAAAAAATTGAAAAAAAAAATCGATCGGGGGGTGATGAGCCCATGCAGGCTCGTGCCAAGGCAGCTAGCCCAAGGCTGGCAGCATAGGCTGTGCACACGGTGGTCCTTGCCAGTGTGCGTGCACAGCTCAATTAAATGAATTGGCCAATTTGGACAATGTTGGCCAAATTTCCAATTTAACTCCCCAAACCCATTTTGGTAATTTTGTCAACACTAGGGTGTTCAAAAACACCTATAAATACTATTTTACATAAGAAAATTTCTAATATAGCCTTTATCAAATTATTTGATAATTTTTAGTTTTTCTCTCTAGGAACACTATTCTTTGCTAGCACATAGAGTGTGTTCAAGGCATACCCTAGTGGTTTTGATTCTTCATTTCCGCATGGATTATCATTAGAGGCAATCCTAGGTTGGATTGTTGTGATTTGCAATAACCCAATAAGAAGGAAATTTGGAGAATTGACACAAGAAATTAAAGGTATAATTTCTAACTATGTTTTGATTCAATTAGTTTTAATAGCACAAGTAGAATCCTTTGATTCAGGTTTTGAAAAATTTTATTTTCTGCTGCATAATATGTATATGAAACATGCTCAAAACCTATCACCTCATTGTATGATTAGGATTCTTATTATAAACATAAAATTTTAGAGTCAATTAATATAGCTTTGTGGTCGAGGTTCCACCAAATTGGACCTTGACAGCATTCCAAAACACTAGGGTTGAGCGGTTTTCTCAAAGTGCAATATCAATTTATTTCTCATGCTACTCAGCATTAGTATGAGAGCAACTCTATCCTTATGCTTGTAGACGCAATATGCCTCTATATCTTGCCTATATTAAGCAGTGCTTCCATGCTCAAGCTCAGCAATTGGTTATTCGATTACTTCCAGCATATATTACACTTCCATGAGATACTAAATCTTTCGATGCCAAACATCATATTTTTTATCATTCAATTTATCTCATTGGTTTAAATTAATAACAATGTTTTTTGTTGCAACTATTTCAACTATTTAGAAATAATGATCACAATTAGCACAATTCATAATCTTAAAATTCATTTCATGTTGCTATGTTTTAAATTAATCAATAATAACTTAACATAAACAGAAAAAATAAAAGTCTTGTCATACAATCCAATCAATTCCCGCTAACATAGTCTAGTTATTATTATTTAATTTAAATATGCGTCAATCATTTTATTAGGTGAGATTCACTAATCTATAAACCTAATATACACACAACATTATGTGCATATATTGCTCATGCAACAGAACAATAAAAGCATATCTACATTCATAAGCTTAACAAATATTTAGAGTGTCACATAAACATTCATTACATGCTTTTAAAAAAAAAAGAAATCAAAACTCTTAATGGACTGAAAATATTCACTAAACACTAAACATGTTCTAATGTTACTTCTAATTCATTAATTTTTGTGGTGGATTGATGGTTCTCTCTCAGCAAATTCCCTCCTCATTAATGTACTAGACATTTTATTCATCCAAGGGTATCCATTCATTGACTTGCTAGATTGCCTAATATTATCTTGTATCTAGCACTCCAAGTCCTGAAACAACTCAATTACAATATTATTATAAAGCTTAGCTTCTTTTAAGCGTCTTTCTCTCATATTCCTCTGAATTAGGCAAGGAATCGAGAACTATCCACATTTATTGTTCCACTGATAACTCATAGTGCTTATGAAATATCACATAGAAAGTCTACAATTTATTATAAATCACATGAATGTGATCATCTAGTGAGTTATTTGCATTCTTTTCATATGCAAATAATCACTCCAAAGTGCTAAGCACATGTTCACTCACTACATGTAAGAATAAATAGAAATCTACATCAAAAACTAAAAGCATGACATATAAATAGACACATATTAGGAACAAATAATAATGCTACCACCAAAGATGTGATATTTCATAGATTTGCATTTAAACTAATACATTTTGCACACTTTTAATTCATAAACACCTCACAAAGTACTTTGAAAAATTCTAGAAAAATGTCTAATAAATGGAAAATTAAATTTTAGCATTTTTAGAAAAAATTACATAAAAAAGGGCATTGCACTTGCCAATTAAAGGCTGCCCTGTTGGGATTACATGCATATCACATATAAAAGGGCATAGTGGAAATTCAAAATTAATCCCAATTACAATGGAACGACCTATGTAGTTTTAACCAATTAACCATCTATAAAGGGTTTGAAGATGATTACCTATTGTATTAGAGATTTTTGTCCTTTAATTCGCCTTACTGAGTTGTCACAAATCATAGTAATCCTCTTGGATTACCTTTAATAGAAATCCACATGAAGAATGCGAAGTAGAAAACCCAAAGGTAATAGGTTTTGTACAATTGCTTGTGCTAGCAAGAGAAGATGTAAAGGAGAGTGTAGGAGAACGAAACCTTTTCTTCTTTAGTGTGGCAATTCCTATCCAATGTCAGAAAAAAGGGCTATTTATAGTGCTTGAACGATTAAGGTTCAAAACTCTCGTTAATAAAATCCTAATCAGATTAGGCATCATATCTAATGTTGGTCCACTCAGGACACAACTTTCCCGGTTAGGATATTCCCAAAATTGAGCGGTTCTTAATTGTGACATCATATGTCATGATCAGGACATAATTCAAATTGATCCAGTAGCTTTACCTCGATGACGAGCTGGACTTTCCCACTACTGACAGGAGTGGCTCGTGTCCCACTCGGGAAACTCTTTTCTCACATGGGACACTCTCTAGACCAGGCCTTCCTCTCTTCGTTTGGGATCTAATCCAAAAGCTTATTTTACTTCCTCTATGCACCTTCAATTTGTGTGACCCATTAGGTTCCCTGTTATATTGGCAACTCAGATCAATACTTCATCTCGAGCAAGTCATAAGTGGTGTCTAGCAACACATCATGACCCCCATTTGACTGGAAAGTTAATGGTTTGACTACAAACCTTTCCATAGACAATATTCATGCAATTTGAACTTTCACCCTCACTATAACCCACTCGGTTCAAAGCATGGTCCAAGTGTCAGCTACCATTAGACTGACTACATCACATCTAGTCCAAGTGATGTTAATACTTATCGCTTGGACTTATTACTCATAAAGTTATGTCTTTGAAGATCTTCTTCAAGACAATCCTATTTTGGCCAAAGTTTCTCAAGCAATGATCTCAATAAGTGGTTGTAGGTATACTCTCCTTCTAATATGAGCGGTGAACCCTCTATTGGCTACTTAACTACCTTTGAATACCTCAAGCTATACCTAATCACCATTCTATGAGCGACCTCTTCCTGAGGTAACAAGAAATGGAGTCAAAGAACAGGATCAATATCTAAGATAACCTTCAGCACCTCAAGTCCAAGGATATTTGCACCATTGCTATGATGAAATTATCATTTTCATATGTATAGATCATCCATATGATAATTTCATAGTAGGTCTCCAATGTACTTGACTACTATATCAAGCATCCATATATTAATTCTAAACATCTCATACTTACAACTTGTGAGAACTACTCCTTAGTCCAATCAAGAAATATAACATGTGCTAGCCTATCCGGATCAATAATGTCCTGTCCCATTGATCCTATAGCTAGGAATGTTTTAGATACAAATATAATTGCACATGAAAGGAATCTCATATCATGATTTCCTTCATGCTATGTTTTATATCAAGGACTTTCATTAATTTATTTAAGATCTATCAATTCATATGAATGAACATAAATGTAATGAAAGATGTCTTTGTTCATATAAATGAAATGTGTACATTTAGTGCTAAAGGTGATTGCCTTTAGAGCACTTCTCTAACAAACTCCCACTTGCACTAAAGCCAGTCGCCTTTGTATTTTATATCATAGGCGAGTACATGGGAATCAAATTTCCTTTGGGGAAGTGGCTTTATCAGTGGATCAACTATGTTCTGATTAGTGGACACTCTTTCTATTTTTACATCACATCTACCTATGATCTCTCTAATCATATGGTAACATCTAAGCATATATTTGGACTTCTAATGAGACCGTGGTTCATTTGCTTATGCCATGGCTCCATTGTTGTCACAATACAGAGTTATTGGACTAACAATGGTAGGAACCACTTCAAGTTCTTAGATGAATTTTCTTATCCAAATTGCTTAGTTACCTTGGAAGACACAATATACTCTGCTTTAGTTATCGAATCAGGAGTGGTCACTTATTTGTAACTCTTCCAACTGACTGCTCCGCTATTTAATGTGAACACATAATCTGATTAGGATTTGGAATCATCCCTATCAATTTGAATACTGGCAATTGTATACCCGCTTACCTCAAGATTTTCATCTCCAAAAACCAAGAAGACATCCTTAGTCCTTCTTAAGTACTTAATGATATTCTTGATAGCCACCCAATAACCCTCACCAGGGTCCAACTAGTATCTGCTTGTGACACTCAGAGCATATGATACATTGGGTCTAGTATATATCATAACATACATGATTGATCCAATAACTAAGCATATGGAATCAAACTCATATGAGTCTTCTCATCTTGTGTGTTTGGACATATAGATTTTGAAAGGATTATCCCATGGGTCACGAGAATGAAACCTTTCTTGGATTGTTCCATGCTAAACCTCTTTAGCATCTTGTCTATTTTTGTAGACTGTGGAAATCTAAGTAACCTCTTTGATCTATCTATAGATTTTAATCCCCAAAATATAGGTTGCTTCTCCAAGGTCTTTCATGGAGAAATTCTTTGAGAGCCAAATCTTTACAGATTGAAGGATTGAGACGTCGTTTCCCATGTGTAGTATATCATCCACAGATAACACAAGGAATATGATTGCATTCCCACTAACTGTTTTATATACAAAAGGCTCATCCAGATTTTATGGAAAACAAAACTCTTTGATTGTCTCATCAAAGTGGATGTTCCAACTCCTAGATGTCTGCTTCAACCCATAAATGGATCTTCGAAACTTGCATACCTTTTCATCATCTTTGGATATGAAACCCTATGGTTGTGTAATATACACATTCTCAATAAGGTTTCCATTTAGGAAAGTCGTCTTCACATCCATTAGCCATATCTCATAATCATAATTAATAATAATGGTTAGGAGTATCCTAATAGATTTAAGCATGGCTACAAGACTAAAGTTTTCATCATAATCAATTCCTTATCTTTGACAATATCCCTTAGCTACTAGGTTTTCTTCTTGAAAACCCACTTGTACCCAATGGGTTTTATCCTTTTAGATGGGTCAACCAAGGTCCATACCCAATTTTTAGACATGGAATCCATTTTTGACTTTATGACTATTAACCATTTGTTAGAATCTGAACTATTCAGAACCTCTTCATAGGTAATAGGCTATTACCTATGAGCAATACGTCTTTATGTTTACTAATGAGAAATCCATATCTTTCTGGAATAGTACGTATTCTACTTGATCTACTTGATCTTGTGTATCAAAAGGTATAGCTATTACTATATCTGTATAAGTATCAGCTTTGGGTTCAAGCAGTTGATCCACGTCTGCTTGAGCATATTGAACTTTTTTAAGTTCAAATCTGTTCCCACTAGCTCTTCCTTAAAGAAACTCTTTCTCTAAGAAAGTAGCATACTTTGAAACAAACACTTTTTGTTCCAAAGTATTGTAGAATTGATATACAATCGTTTCTTTAGGATATCCTACAAACATACACTTATGAGTCTTAGCATTAAACTTATTCGACATAATCCACTTCATATAAGCTGGACAACCCCATACCTTTGTATGTGAAAGTGAGGGTTTCTTGTTAGTTCATATCTCATATGAAGTAACATCAACTAACTTAGATAGAACTCTATTTAGAATATAAACAACATTCTCAAGTGCATGAGCCCTAAAAGATTTAGGTAAATCTGCTAAGCCCATCATTGACCTCACCATGTCTAACAAGGTTTGATTTCTCCTTTCAGCCACACCAGTGTGTTACGACATGTAAAGCGGAGTCCACTACGATAATATCCCATTATCCCTAAGATAATCCTAAAACTCTTGGCCTAAGTATTCACCACCTGAATCTGATCTAAGTGTTTTAATACTTTTGCTAAGTTGTTTCTCTACTATATTTCTAAATTCTTTGAACCTTTCAAATGCTTTAGATTTGTATCTCATAAGATACAAGTATCCATATCATGAGTAATCATCGATAAAGGTAATGAAGTAGATAAAACCACTTATGGCGTGCACAAACACTGGTCCACATACATTTGAAAGTATTAGTTCTAATTGTCCTTTTTGCATGTTCACCCTTTCTACTAAAAAGTGATTTTGTCATCTTAATAAGCAAGATTCCCATGTATCATATGATTCATAATCAAATGACCCGAATCTACCATCCTTGTGTAGCTTAGTCATATGCCTCTCATTAATATGGCCAAGGCGACAATGTCATAAATAAGATGATTTTAGATTATCTTGTTTTAGCCTTTTATTATTGTCATTAACATATATAATATGTAAATACCATTGCATAATGTACCAGATGCATAAAGAATGCCATTCAACATTATTGAACAACTATTGTTTCCAAATGTTAAATGAAAAAAACCATTTCTACTCAAAGCAGAAATAGAAATAATATTCTTAGTCAAAACATAAACATAAAAGCAATTATCTAATTCTAATACAAACTCACTAGGGAGGGTCAATAAATAAGCCCCTACAGCTAATGCAACAACTCTTGCTCCAATTCCAATACGTAAGTCTGACTCTCCCTTATTGAGTTGCCTGCTATTCCTTAGCCCCTGCATATCAGTACATATGTGTGAGTGATAACCGGTATCTAATATACATATGTTATTATCATAAACAATATTTATCTTAGTGACATAAATACTTGAGGTAGATGGGGCATTTGATGCCTTCTTATTTAAAGACTCTAAGTAGGTCTTCAGTTCCTCTTCCAGTGGCCATCCTTGCCATAATGGAAGCAAGTCTCCTTAGGTGTAGTCTCTTTGGCCTTTTTATTGGCCACACCTCCTTTTGGCTTTGTGGACTTTTTCTTCTTATTCTTTTTCTTAGAACTTGAAGTGTCCACTAGCATCTCAATCTTATTATCCTTCTTGATAGAAGGCTCAGTTGTTTTGAGCAAATTGATCAGCTCGGGTATCGTACATGTAATTTTGTTCATGCTATAGTTAAGCACAAATTGTGCATAACTATTGAGCAAACTAGTAAGAATTAAGTTTATACTTAATTCATGATCCATCATAAAATCCAGCTGGCCTAACCTCTCAATATAGTCATTCATCTTCAATGCATGCTGTACTGGATATGTCCCCTCAACTATCTTTGAGCGAAAAAGCAACTTGGAGACCTCGAACCTTTCGAATCTCGCTTGCTCATCAAAGAGCTCTCTAAGATGGTAGATAACGGTATTAGCATCCATAGCCTCATGTTGCTTCTAGAGCTTTGGTGACATAAAGGTGAGCATAATACAGCCCGCCAACTCATTATCATCCATATGTTTCTTCTAAGTAATTTGCTCATCAGTAGATGCTCCATTAGCAAGAGGAGAAAGAAGCGGTTCATCAAGGACGTAAGCTATGTGCTTAGCTTTGAGAACAACTCTGAAATTGCGTAGCCAATCTAAGAAATTTGGCCCAATCAACTTGTTTTCCTCAAGTATAGAGCGTAGGTTCATATTTCATAACATGAATTTAGCAACCTAGATGTAAAAAGTAAACATGTTAAAGAATGTACATGAATGCATTATTAGGTCTTTAACAATCACATTATGGTTGCCACTATTTTATTGCGAGTCCATAACCTTCACTATAAACCCAAGAGAACCTATGTGGAAGTTCTCCTAGTGGGTCGATGTCCAATATCTCTAAGAATGACCTTGGGCTTGCCCAATAAGCCACTTTAGGTCTGATCCATACCAATTGCATTTTTATGCAACTGTCGAATCTAGTGCTATCAACTACTGATGTGTGTACACTCATTAGGTTATCAACTTTTGATCCATGTACATCTCATGTACACTACCAAATTTCGCCTCAATCCACACTAACTTTGGGTTTGCCCAACAAATCAATGCTTCTTGTTAAAACCGGCCCATTAATCGTGAAATCTTATTTCATGGTATGAACACATTCTTGTAAAGTCGGCTTGGGTTTTCCTAACAACCCAAACTCTAAAAGAACTCTGGTTCTCCAAGGTGTCAATTTTAATATTATTTAGCAAGAGATTTGTTTCTCTTAGTCTCATCATATTTATAGCATTTAACATATATCCATTCATCCAAGACATATATTAAAAGTTACATTAACTACATGGAGGAATTATGAATATTCTAACATCAATCCCTCGAGCCATGAAAGGATTGATTACGTCTCACCTAAGTATATGTATGAATTACAACCCAAAATAGAAATCATATTCCTATTCTAATTTTATTGTAAATTGGCTCCACTTCCTTGCTTTTTGCTCCTTTGTACTTCAATCCCAATCTAATTTTGTGTAATCTAATTATATAATTTCAAAACTATAAAATTTCAATTTAAATTTAAAGAGAGTTAAATGAGAAGAGAAATATAAGAGATAATAAGAGAGAGGTATGAACGCGCATGCCCTATATACCACCAATTTACAAAATTAAAATCCATGCATAAACAATTATATTGGTCTAGTCCATAATCATACATCATGTCATCATGTACCCTTTGTATGCATTCTCTAATCCAAATTAGGTAATCTAGAAAATTAATAATTTTGGATTTCTATTTTGGCTAATATTTCCATT
Source organism: Balakata baccata (assembly GCA_949630135.1). Classification (NCBI taxonomy): domain Eukaryota; kingdom Viridiplantae; phylum Streptophyta; class Magnoliopsida; order Malpighiales; family Euphorbiaceae; genus Balakata; species Balakata baccata. Next base: position 58,820 of record CATIWF010166555.1, read on the forward strand.
ATTTAATCCCATTAAATAATAATATGATTTTATTAGAAACATTTTCTAATATGGTAATTATGTTAATTCGGCAATTAATTGATCAAATAAAAAATTACCTAACTTGCCTAATTTGATTAATAATATTAATTATAATTTAAATGTAATTTCCATTTTGGATTTATTGCCATAATCTCATTATTAAATTAAATCTAATATTCCAAAATTAATTCCAAATTAAATCATCTTCAATTTTGACATTAAATAATCAAACAATTTAATAATTTTCCATATGTCATATTCTAGTCATACTAGAATAAAATTAATTTAATCCAAAGCTGAATCAAATTTGAAATTTCTAATAATTCTAGAAAACTCTATCATCTATTCGGGCATTTATAGATTAACTCAAGTCAATCTAAAATATAATCTTGGACTAGCGAGCTAACCACAAAATACCCAAATAAAATCATTTAATTTCTAAAATTAAAATAGAATTCAAAAGATTAAATTAAAATACTGACATATTTAAAACATCAAATAAATCCATAAAAACTCATTTTATGAATTAAAAGGCACTGGAAATTAAGAAACGATGGGGACTACTTCTTTTCTAGAATTTCAAAACTCGTCCAAAACGTCGTTTGATCTGACTAAACCTAAAACTAATGTTCTAAACATATTTCTAGGTTTATGTATTTATCAAATAAACACCTATAATAGCATATATCATAGAATTAACATCAGTAATCATTTAAAACCATTTAAAACCCTAATTCGGTAATTAAAACATAGTCTTAATGATTTAATCATACAAATCATATTTGTATAAGACCATTCATTTCCATTATTCCTAAAATATTATATGAACAGATTAATAGTGATAAACACAAATTTGGCCAATTTTAATCTCATTAAAACTAAGAACCCTAATTATGAAATTTTCATGCAATCTTATTGTTCTTCAAATTAAAATTGATTAAGACAATCATAGGGAGGCTATGATACTACTGTTGGGATTATATGCAAATCACATATACAAGGGCACAACAGAAATTTAAAATTAATCCCAATTACAATGGAACAAACTATGTAGTCTTGACTAATTAACCATCCATTGAGGGTTTGAAGATGATTACCTTTTGCATCAGAGATTTGTATCCTTCAATTCGCCTTACTAGATTGTCGCAAACTATAGTAATCCTTTTAGATTACCTCTAATAGAAATCCACTCAAAGAATGTAAAGTAGAAAACCCAAAGGCTATAGGTTTTGCACAATCTCTTATGCTAGCAAAAGAAGATGCAGTGGATAGTGTGAGAGAATGAAACCTTTTGTTCTCTAGTGTGACAGATCCTATCCAATGTCAGAAAAAGGACTATTTATAGTCCTTGAATCGAGGCATAGTTCAAATCAATCCAGTAGCTTTACCCTGAAGGCAAGCTGGACTTTCCTGCTCGTGACAGGAGTGGCTTGTGTCTCGCTCAGGAAACTCATTTCCTGCCAAGGACACTGTTTGGACTAGGCCTTTCTCTTTCCATTTTGAATTCAATCCAAAAGCCCATTTTACTTCTTCTGCACACCTTCAATACGTGTGACCCATTACGTTCTCAATTATGTTGGCCACTCAGATCAATACTTGATCTCGAACAAGTCATGAGCAGTATATAGCAACTCATCATGACTCCTAATTGGCTGAAAAGTTAGTGGTTTGACTACAAATTTTTTCGTAGACAATATCGGTGCAATTCATCCTTTGACCTCACTATACCTCACTCTGTTTAAAGCATGGTCTAAGTGTTAGCTCCCACTAGACTCATTATGTCACATCTAGTCCAAGTGATGTTAGTACTTGTCACTAGGATTCATTACTATTAAAGATATGTCTTCGAAGACCTTCTTCAAGACAATCCTACTTTGGCCAAAGTTTTCCAAGTAATGATCTCGACAAGTGGTTGTGTGTATACTCTCTTTCTAACAAGAGTGGTGAATCCTCTGTTGGCTGCTCAACTACCTTCCAATACCTCAAGTTATACCTCATCACCACCCTATGAGCGACCTCTTCCTGAGGCAATAATGAATAGAGTCAAAGCATAAGATCAATATCCAAGATAAGTTTGAGCACCTCAAGTCTAAGGATATTTATACCATTCCTATGATGAAATTATCATTCACATATGTATAAAGTATCCATATGATAATTTCATAGTAGGTTTCCAATGTATTTGACTACTTTAACAAGCATCTACATGTTAACTCTAAACATATCATGTTTACAGCTTATGAGAACTACTGTTTAGTCCAATCAAGAAGTATAACATGTGCTAGCCTGTCCGGATCAATAGTGTCCTCCCATTAATCCTATGGCTAGGGATGCTTTAGATACAAACATAATTGCACATAATAGAAATCTCATATCATGATCTCATCATGATATCCTTCATACTATATTTTATATTAAGGACTTTTATTAATTTATTTAAGTACTAATCAATTCATATGAACGAACATGAACGTAATGAAATGTGCCTTTATTCATATAAATTAAATGTGTACATATAATGCTAAAGGTGATTACCTTTAGAACACTTCTCTAACATGCCCCAAGTGCGCACAAGCACCACCTGGTTCGCCACATCAGCAAACACGTCATCGCTACATGGCCCAACCAATAATAACCAAGTTTCTACCTGCTGCCACATGTTAGTGACATTTGTACATGCCATATATCATGTCACGTCATCAACAAGATAGTGTGGCCCAATCATATTGAGCCATATGTCCAACAATTATCTTGTCAATTTGCATGCTAGCAATAGCAAGTCTTATAGGCAAGCACATCATACTAATTTTTCATGTCACACCATTTTTGGCTTGACACGTGGTCTTCACTGCCACCATGCAAAACAACTCCCTCACTCGTTAGCTGTGGCGCGTGGCATGCCATGCACAGTCTTTCAATGGCAGTTCTAACTCATTTTTGCAATTGTCCATAAGTTTTTAAGACCATTCTACCGTTTTTTACCAAAATATTTTCAATTTTTCACCAGTTTGATGGTGCTTAAACAACAAACAATATAAATAAGAGTGCGATTATACAGATTACAATTTCCAGAAATTATAAACCCTAATTTCGATTAGAAATTTCAAAAATTCATATAAATTCAACCACTCATCCAAAAAATGCTGCAAAAATACTTGTTAGAAAGCTTGTGATGAGGGCTTTCTATCCATACCAATTTTGTGCCATGAAATTGAAGAAACATTTCTCAAAAAATAGAAGAAAAGTTGGATTTTTGTTGAATTTTCATGTAAAATTGCACAAAAATAATTACAATCATCAATTCAAATACATAAATGCACAATCATGGCTCTGATACTAATGTAAAATAGATTTGCGATGAAAACTTGTTGAGCGTGAATTATGAATTTTCAATACTTTAGGGTACACTGAATTACCATAATCGACGTCAATTCCATAGCACAAACGTCTTTTTGATCTCCTTGGATGAATTTGGGAAATAAAATATAGAGAGAATTGGAGAGAAGTTCTGTAGCCTTGGAGCAATTTTTCACGTTCTACTTCTTTTAATATAAATGCTCTCCATTTTTATTTAATTATATTTGGATATTGAGTTGGGTCAAGTCCACATGACCGCCCATATCCATAACCAAACATTTCAAAATAAATTTCACATTTTATATAAATTAATTCATTAGATTTGTTTTGTTTTTTTTAATATGCTCTCGTTTTATGTGTCTTATTATCACTAAGAATTGATGGACTAGTAATTAATCCATCTATAAACAATTTTTTATATCCAATCCATTAAGTTGGTTTTATAAAAACGAAAACCTAAATGAATCTATTAAAATTGGTTAATTGCTAATTACTTAAATATTAATAATTAAATTTTGACTTGATTAACAACTAATTTAAGTTTTGAATTATTGAAAGGGTAAATTATTAGGACACCTCTGAGAATTGGTTGAATATATTAGTTAGTCATTTCATTTTTAGAAATATATTATAAAGTCTTTCAGGTTTTGTTTAATACACTAAAAAGACCATCTATTAATTTTGAATGAAACATTTTATAAATCAACTAAAATATTCTGTTAATTAACTAAAAAAATACCAAATATTCCTTTATTTAATTTTGATAAATTTGACATTTAGTTAACTTTAAAAATGCATTTAAAAAATAACAAATTTGACATTTTAGTATCAAATTGATGACAACAAATTTTTTTTTAGTATTGTTTTATATTTTTTAAAACAAAAAGAGTGACAAATTTGACATTTTATTTGTTTTTAAAAGAAAAAATAAATGGAAGGGCTAAATTGTGTATTAAATCAAACCTGAGAGACTTTATAATATATTTTAAAAAATGAAGAGACTAACTAGTGTATTGAACCAAATCTCAGTGGTCTTCTACTAATTAACCCTTATTGAAAACAACAAGCCATCATTTATTTTATTTTTTACACACAAAAGAATATAAAATATAAAATAAATATATATAAAACACAAGCCATTATTTATCCATATTCAATATAAATGTTATATATATATATATATATATACACACACACACACACTTAAACTTGATTATTTTAAGTCAATTAAGGGGTGACTTGATTGATATTTTCATTTATGAGAATGTAGAAAGTCTCGAGTTCGAGCCCTCTCGCCACTATCACCAATTGATGGGAGTTTAACACTATTATGATGTGTACAAGGGGATGATCGCTCCCTATTGTGTGGTCCACAATCTATTGAGTCTCCTAATAAAAAAAAACTTGATAGTTTTACGGACTTGAGAATATCATTTTCTTAAATATATGTATATAACCCAAAAAAATCTTTTTGAAAAAAAAGAAAGAATTTCTACATAAATACTAAAAAGATATTTACAAATACACTTTCTTATTTACTATCACTCAACAATACTTTTTTTTGTAAAAAAAAAAATTATTATTTCAAAAATGTCTATTTTTGATCCCCAGTGTATATATGGAGTATATAAATATATGTAGTATACTATGTATATAATTAAGATATATTTATAGTGCACAAATTGACTAAATAAAACATTTACATATATACTTCTAATTAATGAGTTATTAACATAATTTAAAAAATATATTAAAATAAGACTTAATTACCAAAAAAAATTACAAACTTTTACACTTTTCACAATTATAGCAGCACCTAAGTGTTTCTATAACATCCTCGACCGTCCATACATGTATTATCATATGCATTTCATTTGAACACGTTCATTTTATAAATGTCATTCATATGAAACATATGCATACATATGGATTTTGGCGTGAACATATTCACGAGATAGACTTGACACGAGTCGATTTATCGCAATAGGAGCAAGTTGTATTGTCTAGTTATAATTTAAATAAGGAGAAAATGTATTGAAAATTAATTAAATAAAATGATTAAATTTGAAATAAATGAAATTTGGCATAGTTAAAGTAAAGTAGACAATTTGACTAGATAGTATTTTGGTACTAAGTACATGTAAATATGTAGAGAAAATAATAATAATAATTAATTAATTTAATTAATTATTTATTATTTAAATTATATTAAAAATATCAGAAAAGTAAAAAGAAAAACAGAAAAACAGAAAATGTCAAAGTCGGTTGAAACAAACAAAAAGCCGTCTCATCTTTGTTTTCAATAAGAATTGTGTCCATCTTTATTCTCTTCTTTCTCTCAAATTTCTTTAGCAGCAAGACCAAGGAAAAGGACCATTTGAAGGTTAGTTAACACCATGAATTATTTTTTTTTAATTTATGATTAATAGAAAATAATTTAGGAGTTGCAAACTACATGATTTCCATGGGTAAGCTGCTTGAATTCTGTTTTGATGGCAGAAATTTAAGGTCTCGTTTTCTTCATGTTAAAGGCTAATTCTGAAGAAGCATAAAAACACCAAACTTGTCGCTTTATGTCTTAGGTTTAAGGCTTGGTTTTGCATGATTTGGTGTCTATGGAAAGATATTGCATCAGACTGGAACTGGTTCCATTAAGGAACCTAGCTGAATCATCTACTGTTTTAATTCTGTTTCTATATGATAGAGTCAGTAATTGATGAAACTCAAAACATGAAAGTTGTAGATATATGTGTTATCTATTGCATACCAAATTTCAGGACTAGATTATGGGCGGCTGTTGAGTTATAGGCAAGAGAGTCATGCCTATTCCATATTTGAGCTGCCTGCTTAGTGTCCTGGGCAGGTCAAGTTAGTTGTTTGCCCATTTTGAGCTCCTTATAGACATAACATATAAATGGTCAAAACATGAAAGTTATAGGTACATCTCTTAGCCAAAGCTTGGAACAAATTTCACCTCAATATGTTTTGTATGTTGTGAGTAATAGCCTTCAAAAGTCAGACTGGTCTGGATGTCAACACTATTTCTGACCAGTCGAAATCACCCTACCATATGAGGACCTTAAAGGCCGAATGCATGAAAGTTGTAAACATAAAAAATGTTCCATTTTGAAATGTCTATGTTTATAAAAAGTTTCATTAAAATATAACTAACACGTTGTAAGATATGAAAAACTAAAATTGGTGTCTCAAAACTGCCTGTGGTCCAAAATAGGGCAGAGAACATATTATCTTTATAAATTGCATAAAATATTCCACAATGGTGAAATTTAGATTGTGGTATCTCTACATGTTATCTTTAATTATAAATAAGAATCATATAAATTGAACTAGTATAGAAAAAGTTATAAGTTACTGAACATATGAAGGTCACACTGATATTATATCAAATCCTAGTTAGTGATCCATATTATGCATATTTCAATTTGTTTAAGTTTCACTAAGTTGATTTAGCTACCAATTAACCAAGTATACATTTAATTAGACTCACATCATATTGGAGACCCCCAAGGAAACGAAAGACAGTAAGTTAGAAGCTCAATATCAAAAGAAAATGTTAATTTAATTATCAAACGATTTCTTTGGTACATGATACGTGTAATGTAATTATTACATGTTACGTGTAATGTGACTTGATTTGCTTTATTTGAATTACATGATTGTTATGATATGGCCAATGAGATTGTATTGAATGTAAAGTACATGTTTGGATTACATGTATATGTTTTCTTTGTATAAGACAAAAGTTGACTGAAATATATAATGATTGTTGCAAATGCATATGGACTTAAAAGGCGTTGTGACTAGCTAAATAATATTGAAAAGCAAAAGAAAAAACCTATGACCCAAACAAATGTTCAAAAGCAAAAGAAAATGCTTATAGCCTAACAAATGTGCAAATATTACAAATGATCAAGCTAGCTAGCAAATGCAAATGTTCACATGGAAATCCGGGACAGTGTATGTTTATCCTAGTCATAACATTAAGAAAATGACATAAGTATAAGCAAATGAAATGTTTACATGAATTAATATTATATATATTTATGTGATATTGATAAATAGAATGACATGTAAAATGTGTACTAATGACGATTATTACTTATAACTGTGATTGACTTGGTACTTTAGAAAATTTGTGATAATTATTCTCATTGAGTTGCAACTCACCAAATTGCATAATCTTTCAGGCAAAAAAGAGTAATTAGCTCATTTTGGAAGTGCATAATATATAGAAGATATGGATCACAGGTCACTGGCTGAGTCTCACCAATCTCTCTCATTGCATTATACAGGTTGTATATCTGCATATGTAATATATTATGTTTACAGTCAGACTGTGATACTATAAAAAATTATTAAATATTGCACAGAAATAATGTTATATGATTCAAAAAAATTTTTTATCCCATGTTATAAACAGAATTATGTCTTATGTTATACAATATAAGATAATATGATATAAGTATAAGTGATATACATAAGTATAATGTGTTACATTCTGTGCATTTTTACTCCCCCCTATATTCCAAACTTAAGCCAACTTTAGCCCATAAACCTTGCATAAACCTTCGTATATGCATCATATACCACTCATAAACACTTATAACCAAAGTTGTAAAAATCGGCCTGGTCAATGAACCGGAAAAACCAGCGGGTCACAGGTTTAAAATCGAACCGGCCTACGTAGTATTTTCATAAAATATAATATGTCTTATATATAACAAAACATAATATATCTCATACATAATAAAAATATAGAATAAGTTGTTAGATATCTTTTCTAGTGTATAAGAATAATATAACTTGAAAATATAATTAGACAAAAATTTCAAATTATAAAAGAGAAGTACTATAAAAAATAAGCAAGAAAAAAATATAAAAATGAGTAAATAAGAAAAAAAGTATGAATAAAGATAACATATCATTTTATAAATAAGGGTGTGTTAATTGTTTAAAAATATATTTATTTTAACCAATCTGATTAGTTTATAGTTAACTCATCTATTTTTTGGATCAAGTTTTTAGTTGAATTGATTGAATTGACTATATTTGACCAAATTTAATAATTAATTTTTTTTTTGCAAAAGTTTAAAAAAATTGGAAAAACCAGCCGGTTCTCGATTTTTCCGATTGAACCGCCTGGATTGCCGGTTTTTCCACATAATTGCTTTCCCTTTGATTTTGGAGAAAAAAATCGTCCAGCTTAAGGGCCGATTTCCAGTTCTTCCAGTTGAACTGGCTGGACCGATTTTTACAATCATACTTATAACACTTATAACAACGAAGTCTCATCTTGCGGGCGTGACAAAACTAGCAGACATTACATGTTATCAATATTTTTTATTTCAATATTTCTTTTATAAATTAATAATATTATAAAAATATTTTTAATTCTAAAAAAATAAAATTTAAATTTCTTTTAATTTCAAATAATTGCATTATTATTTTATAGCCTTAATATGCATTAATTTACTAATAAAAAATAACTTTTAGTTTTTAGCAATGTAATTAGATATTATAGTGTATAATAATTTTTCATCTTAACTCTTAAGAATAAGAAATAGTTCAAAAGTTAATTTATAAGATATAAATAGTTATATTACTATTAACATTATTTTTTATTTTTCTATTATTTTCAAATAATTAATTTTATTTTTTTAATTTTTAAATATGTAATAAAATTAATTGTATATGCTTAATTAATAATAAATTTTTAATTTTTAATAAAAAATAAAATTAGAAATTAATTATTAAATTTATAAATTATGGTCATAAAACTAAATATGAATGTAAAAAAAATTACATTATCAATATATAAATTTTATAGTTAAATCAAATAATAAATTTTTTTTAAATCTATAAATTTTATAAAATTTATAAATTTTAAAATTTCAAAATCCAAACAATCTCCTACAATTTATTTTAAGAAACTTATAATTACGTTACTTAAGTAAAAAGATCCCATTAATTAATCAGACATTGTTAGTCCCCATGCAGCGTCGGTTAGCGTAAGCAGAGCTGATAATTCATCTCGTATCATATTTAATTATATTGTATTTAGTCGTATTATGTCTTATATCATATTATATTTTATTTCGCGTCGTATTTAATCATATTTTATCTCCTATATACATTATAGGATACAAAACTATTAAATACAGTCAACTAAATATGTCTTCATATATATACATACACGACATAAAATACGATTATAGTTATACAATATTAATTTATATATAAAAATATACTAATACATTTAATTTTAATATAATATATTATAAATTATATTTAAAAATTACAATATATATTTAGATATTTTATATAGTTTAACTTTAAAATAATTAAATTTTTAATATAATTTTAATCGTATCTAACGGAGTCTTTACAAATTAAGCAGAAAAAATTCATTTGTGACACAATTTTCTTTATTTTAATTGTGCTGTTCTTAAATTCAAACCTATATCTATTTAAGTCTATTATATAGGGTAGTTTAATAGTATGGCATGCATAAGTCTTCTAGCCTCCCCTAATACTTTCCTATTACCAATTGAAGGAACTGAAGAATGAGCCATCTTCGTCTAATTACTAGTGTTCTCTCCCGCGCTTGAGTTTGGATCATCTCGTCTCATCTGCGACTAATCTACATCAGCATTGCATCTTCAATCTTTCCAGTAAGCGAACTCGTCCTGTATTTCTTCTCAATTTTATTGTTAATGGGTTTCTCAATTTCTAGGTTTTCATCTGACACTTATTTCTCCCGTTCATTTTTTACTGCAACCCTAGCAAAGCTTCTGGACCGATAAATTTAATACGCACATAGCTTTATGATTGAATATGAGATAACACAGCTTCAGTCACATCTTGTTGAAGTCGAACTTTCCCTGCACAACCGCAAGAAGTCAAAACGACAGCCCTTAACCTTGTTGTGAGAAATTTTTATTGACACTGTTGATGACCATGTCTTAGCAACTTGATTGTTGTCGTTTATTATTAATTTTTGTATAAATATTGTATATTGCTTAATTCTTTTGACGATCTATATACATAGCTGAATACTTGATTATATTTTGTTGGATTGATTCGACCAAGCTATTAATATCTTAATTACATTTTGTCAATGCAGGTTTGTTCAAAGTGTATAGACAAATGCTTTAAGGTGCAGAAATACATTTCTGAGAAATTGCTGTGATCATCATGGTAAATTCACTTGCAAAAGAGATATAATGCATATTAAATGGCTTGTATCCGGATGTTGGGTTTCCAAAACACTTTTTCACGAGGTGTTTGGTTCATAAAAAAAATGGGTGGGAATGGAAATGAGTGGTTCTCATTGTTAATGTTTGGTTAGGAAAAAAAGTAATGGGAATGGGAATGTGAATGTGATTTCCCCATCAATGGGAATCATCCCTCTCCTCCTAGGGAATGAAAATTTCATTCCCATGGAAATCAAGTCTAATTAACTAAGTATAAATTATAATCATTTTTTTAAAATTTTTCAACATACTCTTAATTAATGTTAGAAGACATTATAATATATAATTTTAATAATATTATTTTTTAATAATGATAAAATTAAAAGTGTAGTTATTTGAAATAAATAGAATTTATATATAATTTAAATTCAAATAATTCAAGAATCTCTTCTATATTATTTCATAAAAATTATATTATATTATTGTTGATCAATAAATTTATATTTCAAAATAAATGTATTTATTTAAATATAATAATTTAACCGAACGTGTACAAATAGAATTTCATTCTCATTCTCATTCCTTAATAAAAATGAACCAAACAACATGCTAAAATCATTTATTCCCATTCGGCTTCATTCCAATTCCCATTCCTATTTTCATTTCCACCCTTGAACCAAACGGTTCCTAAGTTGTTTTCTTGGTTTTGTTTGCTTTCTGCGCTTTTCACATTGTAATGGTATTAAAATTTTTGTATGTATGAGCTAATGGTGCCTGCTTGCTGCAGAGCAGCAATATTACTTTGTCCTGTAACTGTAAAGAGTCCCACTGGTTATATATGCATCAAACTATTATATGTTCATAATTTCTATTTATGTAGCTGTAGAACTGAAATTGTTTTAATTCAAGAAATGCATATCAAAATGGGTGTGAAAATTGGATGCAGGACTTTAATGGTTTTATCGATGAGAAGGCCGAAAGCAGACTTTATATCGGTAACCTTGACTTAAGAATCACAGAGTAAGGAAATATATCAAGGTTACATTCCTTATTGAGAAAATTATTTATAATTGATGTTATCAGGTTTTTCATGTCTATTTTGCATTTTTGTTTTTTCCAGGGCTGCTTTGATTAAGATGTTTTCTCCCTTTGGCAAGATTGTATCGGAGGACTTCTTATGGCATACTCGTGGACCAAAACGTGGAGAGCCACGGGGCTTTGCCTTTATCCAGTTTAGCACTAAAGAGGTAAGTTGTCTGCATCTCTTTGTCTTTGTATTTAGGCAAATTCCTGATTTCCACATCTAAAGTGAGCATGCAGGAAGCTAAATTGGCCAAGGATAAGATGCATGGGAGATTAGCTTGTGGCCGCCCTTTGGTTGTTCGCCTTGCAAGTGAGAAATACTTGGAGGAAGCAGCACAAAATTCTTCTAAGGCAGCTGGTGAGATGAACAAAACAGGCATTGCTGGAGGCACTACTGGGCAGTCGAGTCGGACTGCTAAGATAGCTGCAATAAAGAACAAATTGAGAGCCTTGGAAGAAGAGGGCTCTGGTTTTAAGAAGCAAAAGCAAGCTGATAGCAGCTCTAGTAACAACGTTCATGACCATTCATCTGGCAAAGGATGATGATAAAGATGGTAAAGAGAACAGGAGAATTCAACGTATTTTCAAAATCCACCGAGACCATACCTCTGTGCCTACCTTGGCAAGTTCGTTGTTGTTGATATGTAACTTGTACACATTTTTAGCCTGAGATTCCATGTCCTCAATTATGTTGTTTGCCTTTTGGGCTGGAGTTCGAATTTGAAATGGATTCTTTGTGAATACGACATTTCCAGGGTTTGCATTTTCATGAAGCTCTTGTTAGAATGATTTATGAATATATGGGAATAATCTGTGCAAATATTTGAAAGATTTGTTGACGTGCAGTGATATTTATAGGAGCAGTGTGACTTTGCTGGAACGCTCGAACTAGACTTAGAGCTCAACTCTGTTTCTTTCATTAAGAGTTCAATAATGTGATATTGCAAGTATTCAACTAGGAAGTAATAGCTGTCGCACAATTCACCGAATATATAAGATATAATCACATGAAGTATGGATCTAGGAAATGAAAAGAAAAAATTTAAAGTGCATTAATTTCTCTTAAATTTTACGCACAGACGCAAATTCGTAACCTTCCTCTTGATTGACTAATTTCATTTTATTTTCATTTCTCGTGCAGTTATCCAAAAAAATGGAAAGTAAAAGAACTTCCCTCCAAACAAACTGTGTTGGAAATTATCATTTTTAAGAGGAAGATGACAAAATAACTGTGAAAAATCAAAGAGAAAGTGACAACGGACAAATCATTTACTGCGGTCAACGAAAAATACTGGACTTAAATGAGAATGCTCATTTCATTCCACTGCAAGTGATATTCCAATTTTACTGCTAGAATCAGCCTAGAAACTATCGTCACCTTCAAATTTCCAAGTTCTCTCTCTCTCTCTCTCTCTCTGAACTCGCCAAGAGACTCGACGAATCAATGGCATCAAAGCTGTCAATTTTACTCACAGCTGGCTGTCCTGTGCCGAAGCCGGAGATTCAACGATCACATTTTTGTTCCCGCCAAAATGTCCTCTCAGTCACACCAATGTTTTCCAGTAGGTCCAGTACCACACTAACACTTCATGCGTCATCATCGTTTGCTAATCATGCTAACAATAATAGAATCCAAATATTTCCCCCGCCTCAGTTGTACCCTAAAGATGCCAGTTCGACCCGATCTGTGGCAGTCAGATCCAATTTGAATTTCCCTCTTATTTCTCCCCATGATCGATGGGGCATCTGGACCGCTCTCTTCGCCACCGGCGCTTTCGGTATCTGGTAAGTGTCGCGTCTCCTCATTCTCTCCTAGTGCTCAAATTAAAATGTTATTTAACCTATTGAAAATTATAAACACTATGCTTTGAGATTGAAGGTCCGAGAAGACCAAGATTGGAAGCGCACTGAGCGGTGCTCTTGTGAGCACCTTAGTTGGATTAGCAGCTAGCAATTTAGGGATAATTCCGTCTGAATCTCCTGCTTACTCTATCGTTTTAGAGTTTCTGCTTCCTTTGGCTGTTCCTCTGTTGCTGTTCAGAGCGGACATGCGTCGTGTGATTCGGTCCACTGGGACTCTTCTTTTGGCTTTCTTGTTAGGATCAGGTGATAATTTATCAAATTTATAGCCCCCACTATAGTAGAACAAAGTCAGAGTTGTTTTTGAAATTATTATTATTATTATTATTTTTTGCTTTTGTTGTGAAACAGTTTCAACAACAGTTGGTACGGTGTTGGCATACTGGATTGTCCCAATGCGATCACTTGGTCAGGATAGCTGGAAGATAGCAGCGGCTCTAATGGGTAGACATATCGGGGGAGGTAAATTTGTTTCAAGATTTCAGTGATTCGTTTTCTTCTAACATTTATTTGCAATAAAGGCAAGCCACTGCATTTCCTTGTACTCGTACCACAACTTTTCCTTTTCATGATTGATTGACTTTTAATTTATTTTGATATCGTGTAGCTGTCAATTATGTTGCCATTGCCGATGCTCTTGAAGTATCTTCATCAGTGTTGGCTTCTGGACTAGCTGCAGACAATGTTATTTGTGCAGTATATTTTACAACACTGTTTGCATTGGCATCTAAAATACCTCCCGATTCTTCATCGTTAGCCAATGGTGCGCAAATTTCTACCTGTATATTTACCATATGATTGTTTATAATTCTAGCTTGTTGATGAATTAGTTATGGTTTCAGTTCTCATATATTTGATAAAATGCACATATGAGACATTTATCTCTCTCGCTAGTGTTGGGAAATGCTGTGTAAAAATGTTAAGTTTCTGTCCAAGCTTCAATCTGCTTGTTAAACGAGGAAAGTGATTTTATACATACAAATTTCTACTCCCCTAGTGTCACTTTCAGCCTTCAAGTATCTGACTTTGTGGCATTGGGCTTGATTATTAATTGTAATCTGGCAGATGCTGGAACGGAGAGAGGGTCTGAGCCTGGTGACAAGTTTTCTGTATTACAGATTGGTACTGCCCTTGCTGTCTCCTTTGCTATCTGCAAGGCTGGTTCTTACCTCACAAAATATTTTGGGGTACAAGGAGGTATCCTGCCAGCTGTGACGGCCATTGTTGTTATCTTAGCAACTGCATTTCCTACCCAGTTTAATCACCTTGCGCCATCTGGGGAGGCTATGGCATTGATTCTGATGCAAGTAAGCTGAATTTCACTTAATAGCTCCCTATTTAGTTTTATTTCGGTGTCAACATTGTACTTTCTTATCTAAATAATTATTTTTAAGAAAAAAAAAATCTTTTCTATTTGCAGGTATTTTTCACAGTGGTAGGGGCGAAAGGAAACATATGGAATGTGATCAAAACAGCACCCAGCATATTCTTGTTTGCTCTTGTCCAGATTGCCATTCATCTGGCAGTGATCCTTGGATTAGGAAAGCTATTTGGGTTTGAGCAGAGGCTATTGCTTTTGGCATCAAATGCCAATGTTGGAGGCCCTACAACAGCATGTGGAATGGCTACAGCTAAAGGATGGAGTTCTTTGGTTGTTCCTGGCATTCTTGCTGGCATTTTCGGAATGGCCATTGCAACTTTTCTTGGCTATGCATTTGGCGTGAAGGTTTTAAAATTCATGTAAAATTATAAGTTCCCAAATCGTGCTAATCTGTAATCCAATTCTAAATGACTTTATTTACTCAACCCCATCCTTCTGTTTCTAAGAGCTGAACATCTCTCATTAGACTGCAAAAGTTGTCCAATGTTGGTGTACCATTTTCCTTGATATTAATTCAAACAAACTGTGATTTACATTGTAAACTAATTTAATTATATCATAACACGTATCTAATTGTTGTTTTATTCGTATTAATTGACGTTAATAGAATAATTAATAAGGATGATCATCTAAGTGCAGACATTTTTTGTGCAAGAAATTATTTTCCTTCCAAATTTATAATGTTTGGTACCGAAAAAGTATTAGGTTGTATGATCTAAAACTAAGTTTAATAAAATAAAAATTTGCAACTAATTTGATACATATACAGCAGATTTGGTACAATTAATTCATTTTACCTTAATCAAGTCATTCACATATGTAATCCAGTTTGTTTAGAAATTGAAAATCTGAAATGCCAGAGGAAAAATTGTTAGTAGATGTTTGACTTTTCAGTATAGCCAAGTCAATATCTGCCACGTGGCATGTGGGCAAGTCAATCATAACATCTCCATCTGCAAACCAATAAAGCGAAGCGGCCAGAAGTTCTATTTGAAATAAACAATGATAATATCCTTTTAATGCAGTCTTAGTCCCAGAGGATAGGAGGAAGCTTTCGCCGGAATTCCTCAGTTGTCCTCCATTAATGGCTTCCTTCACACCACCATTGCTTAACTCTTCTCTCCATCCTTCTCTACGAATTCCATTACGCCACCTGTCGTCCTTTTCTTCCCGCCATCACCTTCCTACTCTTATACCTCGCTGTAAAAAATCGACGCTCTCACAGGGGATCATAGATACAACAACATTCTCACCTTCTTCTATACCATCTATGAACGTTAATCTGATTCGACCAGTAAAACTCCGTTCATACCTGAGTTACCCCATCATTTCTCCGGACGACCACTGGAGCACATGGACTGCTTTCTTCGCCGCCGGAGCTTTCGGTATTTGGTAAACCCTTGTTTCACTTGCGTACATCCGTAGATGTAAGATATATCCACTCTTTGAATTTTATTTTTTTGTTTCAATTTTTTAAGGTCTGAGAGGACCAAGATTGGAAGCATGGTGAGGGCGGCCTTAGTGAGCACATTGGTTGGGCTTGCAGCGAGTAATCTTGGTATCATTCCTTATAAAGCGGCGGCGTATTCAATTGTCTTAGAGTTCCTACTGCCGCTGACGGTCCCTTTGCTCTTATTTAGAGCAGAATTGCGTAACGTTATCAATTCAACTGGGACATTGCTAATGGCTTTCTTGCTCGGCTCAGGTTTGAGATTACATCCCCGCTAATTACTGTTTTTGGACCAAAATTGAGGGGCTCTTTAGTCTTTTCAAATTTATCTTGATTTTCATCTCTATACCTGAACACTTAGTACCTAATAAACACATAGAAAGCAAATTAACTTGAAGGATAACAACAGAGCAAAGTAAAGAGTACTAAATCGTTATTAGGCTGTCTTGTCTGTTGATGTATTAGCGAGCTTAAGATTGTCGACTAACAAATATCAAGCTGTCAGCAGTGAGCGGTGTATCACTGGGTAGATGCCTGCTGTCTAAATCAGTATGATTTAGATTAATGTCTTCAATTATATTCTAGGTTAGCTGATTGAAGCTTTAGAATTCCATTATCTTCTATTAATTTGGTGTGCATGATGTTGCATCAAACTAACAGAATTAATTGGATCTGACTTAGGCTTTGGCATAGGATATTTTATTTTTACAAGAAAAATGCAGTTTAATGTGCACCTTGTAAAGGGACCAAGACTTCTTTATGGTTGTCCTTTGCTGTATAAGACCGCCTTTTTGAACAATATCCTTTCCAGCTGCTGAGTTGCATATGTTAAGATAATGTATGATCTAGTAATTCGGAAATAGTATAGAACTTCAAATTCTGCATTATGTGATCCTATAGTGAACAGTTCTGTTCTCTATTTAAGAACTTGAAGTCAGTAGCTTGATTTTGATTGGTATTTCTGCATATGAAAAATGTAGTGAACATATGATTATTTTTCAAAATGTTACTTTTTTGTTAAACATTTTTGAACTGTCGTTTATCAATATTTTCATGGTTTCCTGTCATGCTTGCTCACATGATTTTTTTGCTTGACAGTTGCAACCATGGTTGGAACTACAGTTGCTTTTCTGTTGGTGCCTATGCGATCACTTGGTCAAGATAATTGGAAAATAGCTGCTGCACTTATGGGCAGCTATATTGGGGGATGTAAGCTGGTTTCAAAAGGCTTTGATATTACTTATTGCGCATAGCTAAGGTTCATGGAGTTAAAGAAAATAATAAACAGTTACTTTGGGTAAATAATATCTGGCCCATGTTGCTATCTTACATGTACATATAGTGTTTTGGTCTTTTGTGTGTGTTTATGTATGCATCTCTTTCACCAACTTCAGCATCGAAATCACAATTTTCTTTGTCATTTCGGCTGTTAATTATGTGGCAATTTCAGAGGCTGTGTGTACATCTCCATCTGTTGTAGCTGCGGACAATGTTATTTGTGCAATATACTTAATGGTTCTATTTGCAATGGCTTCTAAAATTCCTTCCGAGGCCTCATCAACTGTTGGTATGTACTTTGCAGCTTTGGTACAGAATGATTAATTTATGCTGATCTTTGCAAATTGGTAGATTCATCTATTAATTTATGCCATGTGCATTTGTTTGTTCTTCTTTCCTGGTTCTTGTTACTGCATGCTTCATATAAATTTTCTGATCATATACATTTCCCTTAAGCACATTTTCTTTAGGTTGGTGAGAAGGAGCAATGTAAACTACAGATATTAGATAGAGCAAGCTGTACTTATGGCATTATCTTTGTGGTTATGACACTGATGTTAGAAGACTAATGGCATTATTAAATGCACACAATTTTACAACAGTATGGGACATCTATCAAAAACCAAGATTCTTTGACAGGTCTTGGAATGGATGTGAAGACCAGTTCTGCAGGAAGGATATCTGTGCTTCAGATTGCTATAGCACTGGCTGTCTCCTTTATGATATGTAAGACTGCTATGTTTCTCACACAATTGTGCAAAATTCAAGGAGGCAGTCTTCCAGCAATAACAGCTCTAGTTTTCATTTTAGCAACAGCACTTACATCTCAATTTGGTCGTCTTGCACCTTCGAGTGATACTATTGCTATGGTTCTGATGCAGGTGATCAAAATATTTCCAATTTGTACTTGCTTATATAAGTATGTCTCTTAAATGTTGTTGCACACTTTAACAATTTAGCTAATCCGCCAATCGTAGTTAAAGTTGCTCTGATTGTTAAAAGGCAAAGTACTGACAGAATCCTTCTTATACATTGCCACAAGAGTTTTATTTCCTTTTACTTTTCTTTTTCTTTCTTAGGTTGTTTATTTCTGCGTATGCTGGTGTTAAAAATATAAAATGTAAGAAAAAATTGATGTGTGACTGTAGTATTGTGGCTGCTAGAATTTATACCTTGGGCTCTGGTTCTAAATCGAATAAGTAAAGACCAATAACTTCCCTACTCCGGAAATTTCATCACCTGCACTTTTGTCTTTGATACCCTCATTTTATTTCATATGATATTTTGAGCTGCAACTTCTTGAACTATATGCAATAACTGTAAATAGTATCAGAAATTTGAACTTGATTTAGGTGAAAGATTGCGGACATATTTCTTTGCGATTAAATCTGAAATATTTGACATGGGGTGCTTCGACAGTAGATATTTTTCGCTGTGGTAGGTGCTAGTGGAAGCATATGGAATGTCATTGCAACAGCGCCTAGTATTATATTGTTTGCTCTAGTTCTAGTATCTTGCTGTGATCCTTGGACTTGGAAAACTTTTATGCTTTGATTTAAGGTTGTTACTTCTGGCATCAAATGCCAACATTGGAGGCATCATTCAATCTCACGTCATATTTCAATAATGGTTGCATCGTTCAATCTCACGTCACTAGAGGAAGCTCTTCCTAAGACCCACTTTTTGGTATCGTTGTACTTCATTTGGCCAATGGTCAACTGTACTTTCATTACCAAATAAAAGTCAACTGTACTTCCATTAGTTGCAATTCCACATGCTCTCACATATTGATAGATTAGTGAAATATTTGATCCACCTTATAAGAAAGTAATTGAAGCTCTGTTTGCAAGATGAGAATGAAAATGCAAATTATCCGCATATATCATGCACTAGACAAATAATTGAATTACCTTCCAACTTTCTTTAAATAGATGGAATGAGATGCATATAAGTATCTTCTAACCAAACCATAGAGACTTGGACTTTCTGGAGTAGATAACAATTTGCTTTTATATCATACTGACATAAACATATCATTAACCTTTCAAGAATTTTTATATGGTTATATATTTGTCTTGGTCAATATGTGGTATATAGTTAATTTTGTCTCTTCCAGCTTCTAAGGGACTATATATTAATTGTTTTTATATTACCTAAGAAAAACCAAATTACATTAGAAGCATTTAGACTGTTCCTAACAGTAAGCAGTATAAATGTGCATGAATCATGCTTTTTATTTGTACTTCTTATGGGGACGTGTAATAAAGCAATATTGTGCTATATAAATGCTTTTAGAAGCTAATAGCTCACAGCTTAGAATTAGTTTTTTTTAGCAGAGCCTCCTTCCATAAGAACTGTACCCAGAGGAAAATGAGCAGTACCCATAAGAACTGTACCCAGAGGAAAATTGACCAGGTTAATATTTCTTGTGGTGTTTGTTGGATGGATCATGATTTGGGTTATGTTGTCAACAAAGCTTTACAAAAATACATGGACTCCAAAGTTAGCAAGCAAGTTCAATTCAACATATTTTGAAGGCAAGGTTGTTTTTCATGATCCTTTCCTCTGTGCAATTCACAAGCTGAAACTTAGTAATGTTCTGTCATTCTTCTTATTATTGGCTTGGGCATCTGTCGATGATCCTTTTTGCTGCGCATACTGTAGGTTTCATCATATACTGGGCAATGACTGATCAAATATCTCTGGTAATTGCTATTACATTCTAATCTTGTTTCATTACCTATCCTAGTCACTATTATTGTAGACTTTTATGTTTTGTGTGGTTAGAATCTTTAGTCCAATGTTTTAAGATAGTTGGTGGTAAAGATAAAGATGCGGAATCTCTTTCCAACTTTTGTGTGATTAGAACTCTATTGTCCATATGCTCTTGAAAGCCTTCATGAAATTGGATTCCTTTTGCTCATAGGGTCTCTTATAAAATAAAATCATTTTAGCGGCTGGCTGGCTGCTATGCATAAAGAAGTCACCATCTATCAGCATACATAAAATGACATCCACTTTGAAGAAAAAGAAAGCAAATCTATCAGGACAACTGGCAGCATAATGTCCTGAATACTGAATAACACATTAGAGCCTTTATCTGTTTGATGGTTGAGACCAATAATCTAATTAGTGAGTTTGTGAAGAGAAAATTGCTTTCAACTACTAACTTTGCTCTTAAATTCAAATTCTGCACATCAATCATGTCAGCTTTATACGATTTACTACTTAGAATATGGGAAAAGGAATGACATGTGAAAACTAAACTAAACAATATAATATTTGTAGGCCATATGTTGAAATGTTGTTATTGTCAATGCTTAGTGTATGTGTCGAACGAAGTCTTTGGTCATGCAGATGCTAGAGTGGAGCAAAACCTGGGTGTCAAATGTTGCTGGAGAACTTGCAATTGTGTTTGCATTGGCAATTTGGGTGACGAGCTCTTACCCAATTAGGCGTAAAATGTTTGAAGTTTTTTTCTACACCCACCATTTGGACGTTCTCTACATAATTTTCTATGTATTGCACGTTGGGGCTGCCTATTTCTGCATGATCCTGCCTGGAATCTTCCTCTTCCTCATCGACCGATACTTGAGATTCTTACAGTCAAGGCGACAGGCTAGATGAGTCTCAGCTCGAGTCTTGCCGGGTGGCAGCGTGGAGCTGAACTTCTCTAAGGATAGAGGTAAAAACACATTTTATCCAGATGCTGACATTGAAATATAATATATTTTATCTAAGTTAACGTGTAATTCTTTTCCCACTTTCCCAGGATTGCGTTATAATCCAACAAGCATAATGTTTTTGTATGTGCCTAGCATTTCCAAGCTACAATGGCACCCTTTTACTGTGACTTCAAACTGCGACCTGGAACCAGATATGCTAAGTGTAGTTATCAAAAGACAGGAAAGTTGGTCTCAGAAGCTATACCAAGAAATTTCTTCATACGTGGAGCATCCTGAACTATCTGTTGAAGGACCCTACGGACCTATTTCATCCAATTTTTTAAGGTCAATTTCTTAATAGTATATATGAAACTTCATGTAGAAATTTCTATCAGTTTCTGGTAATCATGCTCATTAATGAAGTGTAACTTGTCACACTACAGGCACGAGTTATTGGTGATGGTGAGTGGGGGAAGCGTTATTGCTCCATTTATCTCCATAATCCGCCAAATAATTTTGCAAAGCACAACCAAACTGTGAGGTTCCACGAGTCCTTTTGGTTTGTGCATTTAAGGAATCAGTTGATCTTGCCATGCTAGATCTTTTGCTTCCCATCAATGGCACAGCTGCTCAAATTAAAATGACCCAAGCGCAGCTGCAAATTGAAGCTTATGTCACTAGGGAGAAAGAGCAGCCTGTGGAAGATACCGAAAAGCTTCTTCAAACAATATGGTTCAAGCCAAACCCATCAGACTCACCCATCAGTGCTGCTCTAGGCCCCAAAAATTGGCTATGGCTTGGTGCAATAATCGCATCATCATTTGTCATGTTCCTTCTATTGCTAGGCATTGTCAATCGTTACTATATTTACCCTATTTACCACTTTTCCTATTTTGTTCTGTGGGATATGTTCTTGGGGAGTGCCTGCATTTTCATGGTATCAAGTGCGGCATTCCTTTGGTGCAAGAAACAAAATGCAAAGCAAGGGAAACAAATTCAGAACTTGGAAACACCAACTCCAACAGTATCACCAGGATCATGGTTTTACAGTACTGGGGATAGAGAGCTGGAAAGCCTTCCTCATCAGTCCCTTGTCGAAGCTACCAAGGTCCATGTTGGTGCTAGACCTGATCTTAAGAGTAAGCCAGCTGACATTCCATGCATTCACATTTCTCAGTAACTATTAATTCTATATCTTCAATTGACTATCCTGTTGGTCTTGCAGGAATTTTGTTTGAGCGCAAAGAATCAGATGTTGGAGTCTTGGTCTGTGGGCCAAGGCCATTGAGACATGAAGTCGCCAAAATATGTTC
>CATIWF010166575.1:0-13183 GCA_949630135.1 Balakata baccata
TTTAATGCAAAAGTCAAAGCTTCATAATATTATTTCGGACTAATATTTAGATAGAAGTCTAAATACAAATTTGTTTGAGATTCAGTACTTTGACTCGTTTGAATACTTGACCAAATTTCTCATGCACGCTTGAGCAACGCATCAGCTCCCTCTTTTATCAACTTCCACGCGGCAACCACGTGCCTTTCCTCAGTTAAAGTGGCCCCCACTGCAAATCTCAGCACGTATTCCCCACTCACTTTCGTATGGGTCATATATATCCGACCCGTCGAGTTCACCCGCTCCAGCAATTTTCTGTTTACATCCTCGTTCTCACCCCACCCGCCCACCTTGTTTGCTCGCTTCAACCGGAAACACACCAGTGCGAACCTTCTCCGCACCACGATTTCGAATCTCGGGTCGGATCTAACAAACCCTTCAAATACTTTTGCCATTCGGATATCGGATCTGATGTGGCTCTGCAGATTGGCGACGCCGTAGCTCCGCAGCATCAGCCATAACCGGAGCGATTTGAATCTTCGACCCGTACCCACTTGCCAGTCCTTAAAATCCACCACCGACTCCGACTCGCTTTGCTTGTTCTTTAAGTACTCGGGGTTGGTGCTCAATGCCTGAACTAATAAACTCGGGTTCTTGACCCATAGACAACAGCAATCCAGATAACTCAGTAGCCATTTGTGTGGGCTTATACTCAGCGAGTCAACTCGTTCGATGCCGTTGAGGTAATCCCTGAACTCAGGACAGATGCATGCACTCCCGCCATACGCAGCATCCACATGCATCCACATGCGGTACTTATTCGCCACCTCAGCGAGGGGCTGGATGGGATCAACGGCTGTGGTTGAAGTTGTCCCCACAGTGGCACAGAGGTAAAGTGGGACCAACCCAGATGCTAAGTCAGCTCTTACAGCGGCTTGGAGAATCATAGGAGATAGACAGAACCCATGATCAATGCAAGTGGGTAATAATCTTACATTAGAGGGATTAATCCCAGCAATCCTGCAGGCTTTAAAGAATGTGGAATGAGTCTGGTCTGAGCCATAAACCACAAGATTACACAGATTATGAACTCCAAGATTGGCAAGAACTCGGTCTCTTGCTGCAATCAAGGTAACAAGAATCGCTTCACTACTTGTGTTCTGAATCACTCCTCCACCTGAACCTGTAATCCATCAATTTAATTACTTAATAATTAATGCATGGTTTAATTCTTTCTATTGGAGTAATACCAAATTAACACCAAATCAATGAGGTAGTTGCATGCAACTCTGTCTCTTTAGTTCTGAATTTATTTTACTTTAAATGTCTATTAATATTTAATATATTATTATATTTTATTTATTGAAATTATAAATTCTTTCTTTTTATAATGTCAAGAAAAAATAAAATGATATTAAAGTAATTTATAATAAAAATTTATTGAAATTCTCTGTGTGAAGATTTGATAATGTGTATTTAAAATGAAAGGGAGAGTGCCAATCAGGAGTGGTTTTATTGGTATTTTCGTGAGAATTGTAGGAGAGATTTTGCGATCAGAGTTTTTCGCCACTATCTAATAATTAGTGGGAGATTAACATTTTTATGATGTGATGTGTGCAAAGTGATAGCTTACTCTGTTATGTAATTTACGATCTAGTGAGTCTCCTGGCGGCAAAAAGAAAATGAAAGGGAGAGAGTATACACCTGAAAACATGAAGGTTTTGGGGAGGTCAAGCATATGAGCAAGCCAATCCAAGACAACCATCTCAAGCTCAGTTGAGGCGGGTGAAGCGAGCCAATTGAAGCCAACAGAATTAAAGCAAGTGCACAGCATTTCTCCAAGAAAAGCAGCGCTACTCACAGTGGCAGGAAAGAATGCGAAGAAGTTTGGGCTAAGCCAATGAGTAATGCCGGGGATTATATCTTTCTCAATATCCTTGAGGATGGTGTCAAATGATTCGGGACGATAGGGTGCAGTTTGAGGAAGGCGAGTGTGGAGGTAGCCAGGTTGAACTTGGGAGAGAACTGGGTAAGATTCAACCTTCTGATAGTAATCAGCAATAAAATCTACCAATATATGGGCTTGTTTTCGAAATTCTTCAGGGTCTAAGGGTTTGAATGTGTCTGCAGGCAAGCTTGAGTCAAGACTACCCATTGGATTGAATTCTTGATCAAGGAAAGTGGTGCAGGCACAGGTGAAAGCAATGGGTTTGGCATTTATAGAAGTGAGATTTAATTTAGCGGTTTGAACTTTGAAGTATAATTTCTTCTAAACATTGAATGACTTGATCTTATTTGAGATGCTGGTGGTTGATAAGTGGGTAATGATTTATTAAGTGTGTTGCCAAAGGCCTCCCCTTGAAAGGAAAAAACTCACTCTCACCCTCTCTCTCTCTCACACACATATATATAGATGATGTAAATGCTAACGTTTGTAGCTAAGAATTTTGATGCTGTTTAAATTCTTAGCTGCAAAAATTATTTAGATTTGTCTTATTTAATTGATATTTACAGCCATGAGAATTGTAAAAGAACTTGAATTTGAGCCTTTTCGCTAAATATTAGTAAGAGTATAATATTTTTATATTACGTGAAAGAAGATAACTAATTTCTAGTGTATAATAAAAAAAAAATACTCAAGATTTTGCCATTCAAATTTATGGAAATTAATTGAAATTAAATAAAGTTGTATCTTAATTAAACAGCCGAATTGTATGGTTGATATGATTTAAGACACTTGCAAAGTAGTATCAAAGTATAGTGATACCCAAAAAGGATAATCTTAACAACCATTATTTCAATTGGTATATCTATCATAAAATAATTATAATAAAAATAGGAGGTTATCATAAATTTAATACTCAATCTTTACAAAATATATATAAAAAAAAATAACAAATTCTCAGAACAGAACATATATTTAAAGGATTGGAGACTAGAAATTGAAATTTGTTTCAAGTAGTCTCAGCAGTCGGATGATGTCTCTCTTTCATTTATCCAAATTAATATATCAGTCGAATTCTGACTCTTTGAGGCCGCCGCTTCAGGAGTGCGACATTAGACTTTTTACACAAAGTATCACAAAATATGTGGCAATTATGTAAAAGTCATAATATAAAATAGTATTATAATGTGCAGTACAAAATCCAGGTAATATATGGTTTATACTATGGGTGTTCATTTGTACAATCCGCCTAAATCAAACTAATCCATAATTAAATTATAGATTTGAAAATATAATGGATTGTATTAGTTTATATTTTTTCAATTCATATTTTATGAATTAGATTGAATTTTTTTTACATTTAAATCAACAAATTGATCTCCAATCCACACAATCCGTATATATATGCTAGTTAATTTTATTAACGTATCTTACACGTAATTATTAAATATTGGACTCATCGTTAATCATTATTTCGTTTTTATATAAAATACAGGTAGTAAGTATTTTACACTCCGTCCCCCCAAATTACTAATTTATCCATTATTAAAATTTATATATAAAATAAAGATAGTAAGTAGTTTACATTTATTTTACATGTCCCCTCATTTCCAATTATCTACATTCGATGCACATGATTTTTAATAATTAGACTCATCATTATTAAATAAATAATAATAATTTTGTCCAACAAATTAATTTTAGTTACTTTTAATTATTATGTAATTAAGTCACATTTAATTTAAATACTAATAGTTATTAATTATATTTGATTTTTATATTTTATACAAAAATAAATTATATTATACTATGTACGTAAATTTTAAAAACTTAACTCGTTTAATTATTGAACTATATAAAAATTATTAAAAAATTATTATTTATTTTTCAAATAACTTATTATTCATAGTAAATTGTAAGAGTATATATTTATCTTAAATTCAATCAAATTACTAATTTGTTCATTATTAAAAGTCATATATAAAATAGAGATATTAAGTATTTTATGATTCTAGTAATCATAAATTTATATATGATGAATTATAATGATGAATTTATAGGTTTATTAATTAGAATTTAATTATTTATCATTTTGAACTCGATTATTTATCGTTCTAAATTTGATTGTGATCATCATTTTAAACTTAATTGTTTATCGCATGTTTATCACTTATAAATTCAATGTTTATATTTTGATACAGTTTTGAATATAATTGTTCATAATTTTAAATTTGATTGTTTATTACATATTCATTATTTATAACGCATTTTTTATTACTTTTTAATTACTTATTAAGTTATTTTATTACTTATTAATATTTATATTAATTTAATTTACTAAGTGATAAGTAAAATAATTTAATTATTTAATATAAAAATATTTAAAATAATATAAATATTATATAAAATAATATAAACACTACATAAAATAATATTAAAATAAATAAAATAATATAATTTACGAATATATCAAAACTAATATTTTTTCATCCAAATTAATAAATAACAAATAATTAAGACACTCAATAATATAAATAATTAAGTTAATTAATTTAATGAGTAATTAAAATTAAAAAATAATTTATATATTTAATATTTTAATAGAAAAAGATTTAAAATAATATAAATATTATATAAAATAAAATAACTAAACCAAAGCAAAATAATATTGATATTAAATGTATATTGAGATATTTGTTAATTATATTTTATTCTTATATCATATGATATATAAAAAACCATACCAAATTATTTGGCCAATTAATTATCTTACCCATTATGACTGTTAATTTATTTAATATACAAATTATATTATCCATTATATTTTTTTGACTATGCTTTTCTAATATTTTTTTATTAAATTATTTTTTCTTTCTTTTTAATATTAGTTATTATCTGTTTTTTATAAATAAAAAATAGTTATCTAGTTTTAGTAGAATTGGACTTTTAATCCAATTAACTAATACAATCAGATTGGTTTTTTGGTAAATTTGTATGTCACCTCCTATATATATATATTTAGAATCTTATTTTTTTATAATTACCAATTATATTTTTTAATATTTATAATTTATTCTAATTTTATTAAGCAATAAATATAAATTATATATTAATACATAGTTTAGTAAACTAATTTAAGTGCAATCTATTATAAAATAATCTAATTTATAATAAGTGTATCATAATTATATATATTTGGAATCTTATTTTTTATAATTACCAATTATATTTTTTAATATTTATAAATTATTCTAATTTTATTAAGCAATAAATATAAATTATATATTAATATATAATTTAGTAAACTAATTTAAGTGCAATCTATTATAAAATAATCTAATTTATAATAAGTGTATTATAATTATATAATAAATCAATCTATTTAGTTATTTATTTTAATTATATTAAATGATTTTTATCAAATAATTGTAATATATTGAATTATATACAATTTATATATATCTAATTCAACTATATACAATTTATTTTTTCAATTTCTTATTAACCATTGAAACCTATTTTTAACCACATTAATTATTATTTTATTAATAATTAAATTAATTCAACTATAACTACAATCGATTTATAGTATAATTTCTTAGCAAGCACGTATATTCTTTTCCTGAACTATATTATTAAAGGATTGATAAAAAAAAACCATATAAATAATTATAGTGAATTAATCAAACAACATAATTAAAGTTATTAATAATTTATATGATAATATAGTATTGTAATGTATTTTTTATTATTTGAAAGATATATTCTATATAAAATTTAAAATAAATAAAAAAGTAATTAAAATTTCTATTATAATTTTTATAATATGACATAATATTAAGTAGTTTATATAGTGAAATTAAAATTTTTGGAATTTTAATGATGTTTGTGAAATATTATTATCATTTTTAAATAAAAGTAAAAAGTATATAAAATTAAATAGCAAACCAATCCAATTCATTTTGCAATTGTAGTTTGATTTATATTGACTTTCGTATATTCATCTATTGAATCAATTGGAAAAATTTTTAATCCACAAATTATAAACAAAATTAAATATTATATTTAACGCGTACCAAACCGATCAGCGAACACCTATAGTTTATACTTTCTACAATTCTACAAGGTCATGCAACATATGGTGTCAAATGACAGTACCAAAATCATTGCAACTATAATTGATAATTTCCAATGGTTTCCCAAAAAAAAAAAAAAATAGAATCAAACCCAATTTAAAATCAATCTAAATTCGAAAATCATTTAATTTTTAGTTTTTAAAAAAAATTAATGAAAGTGCTAACTAATCCAAACTTGCCGAATCCATTTACAAAGTCTACATGTAATGTAACACACAAATACTAAATCATGTACATGAAAATCACAGATGAAGAAAAACACAAGAGTCGTATATAAATGGCCACTCCAAAATAATGAGGGGAATAAGTACCTTAGTTTCTGTCAAACACTATACATCCCAAAAAAGAAAAGAGAAAGAGATAGCTCAAAGACATTATAGACATCATGGTAACTTAAACAAATTAAAATTTCACGACTAGTTGAAAAATCTACAGAAAACATATGTTCTGAAGAATCTGAACCTTCGGGAAATGACTCCATTAATCGCACATGTTTTGTTAGAAGTCTAGCATCCTAAACCAAAAACTGAGACAATAATGAAAAATAGGATTGCATAAAACTATATTTCATGTTGAACCAATAGTTTCATGGACCTGTTCAACAAAATTTTGAACCACAAATTTCCTGCAAGGTAACCATGTAAAAAATAGTCTCTCTAGAGAGTGACTATCAGACAAAAATTCCCATGTAAGCAAGATTAATGGTATGTAAACGTTGCAGATTAAATTGACTCAGTTGTATTGTTTTAATGCTTCTGGACTTTCTCTGCTACCGGTCGAACTGGTCCTATGAATTATGATCAGACATGTTTCTTCTTTTCCAAATTAGCTTCAGCTATCCGTTGTCTTTTTCTCCATGCTGGAATCTTACCTGGGAAAGCCCATCGCAATAGTCTCTCCCACATATAACATATTATAAACATAAGAAAGGCCCAAATCAAAAGCTTATTCCTTAATCCTGGAGGCAAAGGCACCAACTTTAACCAATCATTCAAGTCCCTAAATAAATCCGAAGTGATGACAGTGAAGAAACCAACAGCCGCCAAAAGGGCATATCGAAATGGTTTATTTTCTGTGATGCTCTGATTGAAAGGATGACCCATATAGTTTACAGCAAAGGTAGCCACCTGGAGCATCATGCTGACCATGTATGAAACTGTGTTCACCAGATTTGGATGAAAGTCAGAATCTGGCTCAATGCATTCATCTGGCATATACTTTTCAGCCTCCTTTACAGAAGATATCAAGAAAAACAGGTGGATTGCAAACTGCCCCATAAGTGAAAGGAACACGTAGGCGCAGAAAATATTGGGGTGCGGACGTTCAGCTGAAAGGTTGGGAAGGGGGCGCGCATGTGAGATAAACAGAAAAAATGCCGCCGTAAAGACACCACTGATTGTGGCCTGGACATCGCCAAGCTTGACACCATCCAAGTTCATAACACTCAACACATATGCTGTAGCAAGGCAGTTAAGGCCAAGGATTTTAAACATTTGGAGAGTAGTCACAAGCGTACTCCGACCCTGACGAATTATGTCCGTAGTAGGGGCAACTGATGCATGTTTTGCTGTAAAAGGTGATGCCATTGAAGCATCCCCAAGCTTGACAATAGGAGCTGAGCGACCATCACCCTCCTCATTCATCTCATCCATTAGTTTTTTAAGCTTTTGTCGCTGCATTTCTGCAGCCATCAGATGGTGGTTACCTGTTGAATGATTATTGGAATCTAGTTTTGCAACCACCTTGCCTTTTGAAGAGCCTTCTCCATTTAGAATACTAGTTCTACCTGCTGCTTCTGAAGTAGGCCTTGATTTTTTGGATTTAGCAGACTTAGGATTTCCATCTTTAGAAGTCTCTGCAGAAGAATTACCACCTTGTGCAGGAGGAACTGCATTCAATAGAGCAACTCCTACATGGGCCTGAAAAACGTGTTAGATGCTTATCATTTTACATAAAAATGTATTAACATGCTTGCTTCTGACTTGTTAACTTCATTATTATAGCATATATATGTATTTACCTGCTTCAAAGCCCCAACATCATTGGTACCATCCCCACACATCAATGTCATCCTTCCCACCATTTTAAAAGTGGTCATGATTAGCTCTTTTTGCTCAGGAGCAACTCTTGCAAAGACCTGACATGGGAATTGGAGATATGGAACATCAAGAAGTCTTTTTCATCAGATACTGACAGATAAATTTTATTATTTAGAACCTTGACATGAGGAATGACTCGAAGAACAGCAGAACTCTGTTGCAACATCTCAATACAGTCACCCACAATACAGAGGTCATGTGTCTCTGACAACGCTGCAACTTCTTTGGCACTGAAAATTGATTGCATTTTGTCTAAAAAGTCAGAATGACATACTGAAGAAACATACAATCGTGGAAAAGCATCCAGCAGGGCTTTGGCTTTAGAAGCTATGAAACATTGAGAATCTAAGAAGCACGGACACAGACACGGGGATACGATAAGGCGGGACACGGAGACACGGCAAAATCCAAAATACTAGGACACGGACACGGCATAATAAAATAATAAAAAATAATTATCCATATAAATATCAAATAAAAAACAAGTATTCAAATATTATTGTTAGAAATATTCAAAGTATCCATAACTAAACCAAAAAAGACTTTCCTGAGTTCAAGAATAGTCTTCTACTGGAATCAACTGAACCAAGGAAAAATAAAATGCCAAAACAGAAAGAGGCTAGTAATTATGCTACTATACCAAATTATATAGAGCACAAAAAAATGTAAAAATAGAGGAAAAAGAAAACATAAAAACAGAGGAAAAGAAAACAACTAGAGTTCAATAAAAACACCCACTACACCCACCAAGAAGGCAAGAACAACTAACTGCTAGAGACAAGGCTGCTACAGCAGGAAAGAAGAGAAAGCAAAGCCGGATACAATTGGAGAGAAGTCGAAGAAAGAAGCCGGATAAGAACATCCACTGTTAATCGCTCTACTCCAAGCCCTCTGCTCCAACCGGCGCATCAAAATCGCGTAGGATGATTATCTCAGTTAATTTTTGTTGGAGGAATAGAAGGGCTGCAAATGTTAGAAGAAATAGAGAATAAGGTTAGGGTATTTAGTGCGCTGCAGATGTTTAGGGCTGCAGATGTTAAGTTTAGAGAAAAATTACTGGGCCAAACAATTAGGCTTACTAAAATTATAAAATGGGTCCAAAAGAAATCCAAGAAACCTCCAGCCATGTCCATTCCCTTGTCCCTACCGTGTCCGGAGCATTGACCTCATTTTTAGTCAACCACACGCCACGTGGCATGTCCGAGGCGCGTCCCCATGTCCGACACTCCACCCTTTTGCCATGTCCATGCTTCCCAATTGAGAATAATTTCCTAATGTTGGTTAACTTTGGAACTGCCATGCTTTAGTACTAGGATACCTCCATAATGGAGGTTAACACATTCATAGCGCAACAAATACATGTAAAGCACCCACAGAAGCAGTAAAAAAGAGGATAATCACCTCCTGGCTGAACACAAAAACAGCTGATACAAATTAACAGCAAAATTTTCCTTTCTAAGTAAATTTATTTATATTTAACTCTATAGTAAAAAAAATACACTAATAAACATGATTTTAGAAAGCAAAGTTATAAATAATAAATAAAAATTTAATTACAATAGTTGCTGAAAATTGATACGTGGTAGAAAAGAAAAAAGAAGGAATTTTACCTGTAACTGATTATCTCTGTTTCATCAGGTGATATCCACTTGTATTCTTCAGTATGTTTTGTTGGACCAAGAATTAATGCTGGTTTTGTTATGATATGCACTTGGCTGGCAACATGGCATGCTGTCAAAGCCTGGTCACCAGTGATCATAACCTGATAGAGAACCCTTTTAAAGATTATTCCCAATTAAGTTATGAATGATATAGCAAGAAATTTCACACATACGCACATGCACACAAGGAATAGAAACCACAACTTAAAGAAAAAGGCATCCTCAGGAGAAAAAAGTGGGGCCAAGCAAAAACAATATTACAAAAAGAATTCTCCAACCGTAATGAAAAATAGCAAGAGCCATTCCTGCAAAAGCCCCCTACAGAGAAATAAATACGACCCTTCAAAACCTGGGCATTCCTTTCCATCCAAGTATAAAGTACTCCACGTCACTGTGAATAATGCAGACATAACAGGAAGTCGAAAAGCAGATTTACAGTTGTTCATGCAAACTATGTCTTCATTTTTCAGTTGCAATAAGGGGCACTGTTAGTTTTCCACATAGAGATAGTAATTCGTTCCAGGATTTGAATACTTAGCAAAACTTCATATTAGAAACAACGAAGAAATAATAGAGCAATAAATGAGAGAACATGGAAAAGCAGACAACTGGCATCCTACAGACAGAAATTAGAATAATCATTTGGACAAATTGGAATCACCAACTATATGCCCCAAAGGTTGGGGAAGGTGGAAAAATATTAGGAGTGAAGTGAAATTACAGTTCCAGAAAAATAGGCTCAATCACTTGATGCAGCAGCTACACATGATAATTTAACTTAGCTAGCTTGAACTAATACACCAAACATCATAATGAATAAAGGAAAAAGATATATAAGCAAACATATTTTAAGTCCACAAATCCATCATATACAATGGCCAAATTGGATCCTTTGTGTCAAGAAACCAAACATGCATCCATAAATGGTACAGTATTCAATATTTTTTTATGTATTAATTCAGTATTTCTATTGACTGATAAAATGCATGCATCTCGAACAGACTTCCAGAAGATCAAAGTTCAAGCTACAGTAATCCAGTAATATCATAGGGAAAATTTCAAGACTATTGACATTCATAAATGTTGGCTTAACATTATGTCAAGCCAAAAACTGGCTGTGTCACAGAAGTAGTTTATTAATCCATGTTTAAAATTTGAAAACTTTGGCGAAAGGGCAAGGCCAGCTTTGCTAACTTAACCACTACTTTCTCTTTAACTCTCACATATTAATGTACTTCAAATTTTACTAGTTGTGATATGCATAGTTTAATGTCAAAAGATAGTAATCAGAACCAAGCTGTATATATTAAGATTTTGGACTTCTATAAAATTGAGGAAGGAAGAAAAGAAAAGTTGGAGGGTGCATCTGAAATTACACCACCTTACTTCAAATAGATAACCTAAATGTCGTTTTTCAACATTCAATATCTACACAATCAAGGAGACTCTGTGGATTCAATTAGACGAACATATCAAATATATATCTGCTTAATTGAAGTCTTTACCGATCGAAAGTAAACCATAGGATTTACACTGTTGTACATCCACAGTGTGCACCCAATTTCTTGTTTTTAATAAACAATAAAATGCCAGTCAGCAAAACAGCAAATTTAAACTTTGTTGCTCACCAAATCATGGGATGAATTCTTCAATTCAGATAAAACAGTAGCTGAATCAGCTCTTATAGGACAATTAAATACCTGAGACCATATTATCAGAAGTTAGTGAGAATAAAAGCAAACTCAATAAAAACCAATAAAATATTTATTTATTTTTGTTAGGGGGGGAAGGAGGGTTGGATGAGGAAGGAGGGAAGAGGACTGTAAGCACCATTTTCTTACCGCAAAACCAGCAAAAGTAAGGCCACTCTCCACTACATCTCTTTCCAAGCTTCTAGCCTCACTAACCTTCATCCAAAATAAAGATGAATTGCATCAACTTAAGCATACTAAAACAATTTTATACCCATTTTAATAATTCTACATATAAAAGAAAACACTCGCTTCAAATACCCAAGAGTCTAGCTCAATGCCAAGCTCCTCCACTAACTTACACTGTGACTGTTGCTTAAGACCTTGAGAAGTGGAACTACATTTAAATCACAAAATTCATAATAGGAACATATACATCTTCAATTTAAGCAAAGGCACTTGATTAGGATAAAGTACACGACAATATGCAGAGAGGAGAAACACAGTTAAATGCGTTTAAGAACAAAATTGCAACTCTAATAAATACATAAATTAGTCCAAATTGCCATAAAAATCCTTATTCTCAAGCAAGATCAACACAGACAGCGAAGAACTCAAGGAAATTCAATCATTTTTGTTTTAACCAATTAGCTACTGGTTCATGTTCTAGGTTAAGGGGGTAATTTTGTAATTTCCATCTCCCTCCCCAAGAATATTAATTTAGGACTAATTTCAAGCCGTTATTTTTAAGTTAAACACTTATTTCAGTCATTATTTTTGGAAAACATTTCCCTTTAAGTTTTCTTTAGGAATCCAAATCCTTTGAAGATTAGTATGAATTGTCTTACAGGTTTAGGATTAACAAGAGTCTAGACACTTATGCCTGTAATTTGTTTTTATTCAATTTTCAGTAGGGGGTAGCAAATAGATGGATTAGGGTGGGTATGAATTTGGTTGTTTACCACCCGTTAACCCATTTATGACCCATTTAATTTATTATATGGATATCCATGCTCATTTAACCCTAACCCACTCATTTACCCATACATCTAAAACTTATCCAGGATCTAAATTTTATTTCATCAATTTGAGACTCTAAAAGGAAGAATTTTAATATAAAATTTTACTCACATACTTATCTTAACATGCTCTACGTCCTAGTATACTCGGCTCATAACTTGCTTTTTGGACTAAAAATCATAAATTTACGATTTTGCCCCTCTTATTAGTCTCATTCGATAACTTAGTGTCACAAGTCCACATACTAATTATTCACTTTCTTTGAGTTCGTAATTAGACTCTAATCATATTGGTGCTGTTTCGACCACAATACGCTCAATTTTCAATTGTCTTGACTTATTTGAGTTCGATTTGTATGCATCAATCGGTGCTCCAATAGGTAGATGTAACAATTTAAACATGTAATTATTTTTAAAAAAAAATTATATCGAAAACTTCAACAATTAATTTTTAACAGTAAAATAATAATTTTTTCCAATAAAAACGGTAATAAATATATATTAACTACAAAATCATATAATTTATTCTTTATTAATAAAAAATTTAGAAAAAAATAATATTGAAAATTTTTATGTAAACATATCCAAAATGGTTAAAAATTATTAATATATTAAGTAATTTTTCTAAAAAATTTATAAGAAATTTAATAAAA
>CATIWF010166624.1:0-16035 GCA_949630135.1 Balakata baccata
CTCTAAGGTCCTCATATGATAGGATAATTGTGACTGGTCAGAAATAGGACTAGCATCCATACCAGTCTAATATTTGAAGGCCATAACTCACAACATACACAATATATTGAGGTGAAATTCATACCAAACTTTATCTAATACGTGTACCTATAAATTTTATGTTTTAATTATTTGCAAATTATGTATGTAAATAGCTCAAAATTGGCAAACCACTAACTGGAGATGTACAAGACACTAAGCAGGCAGCTCAAATATGGAACAGACATGACTCTATTGCCTATAACTCAACATCCGCCCATGAACTGGTCTTGAAATTTTGTATAGGACTAGA
Organism: Balakata baccata; assembly: GCA_949630135.1. Lineage (NCBI taxonomy): Eukaryota > Viridiplantae > Streptophyta > Magnoliopsida > Malpighiales > Euphorbiaceae > Balakata > Balakata baccata. The sequence goes on from CATIWF010166624.1 coordinate 332, forward strand.
TAACACATATATCTACAATATGTTTTTAGTTTCATCAATTACCGATTTTATCATATAGAAACAAAATCAAAACTGTAGATAATTCAGCTAGGTTCCTTAATGGAACCAGTTCCAGTCCGATGCCAGTATCTTTCCACATACACTAAATCATGCAAAAATATTTATATAACCTTAAACTTAAGATATGAAGCTACAAGTTTGGTGTTTCGTACTTCTTTAGAATCAGCCTTTAACATGAAGAAAATGGGACCCTAATTTTCTGCCATGAAAACAAAATTCCAGAAGTGATATAGTCACTTTACTACCTAAACCATGATCCAACAACATTCAATCATGGTTATCAATAAAGGAAGTGATAAATAACTCACTTGTGACCAGTTATGGTTGAGCTTGAGATAGAAATTTGGAAGAAAAATGGAGAGGAAGAGAAGAATGAGCAGCTGGTTGCAAAAGGGGCCAAAATAGCCTTATTCCCCAAAGTTACCGACTCACTTTTCTCTTTTTTTTTTCTTTTCTGATTTCTTTTAAAACTTTTTCTGATTTAATTAATTAATTTAAATAAATAAATAATTAAATTAATTAATTAATAATTATTATTATTTTCTCTACATATTTACATGTACCTAGTGCCAAAAATACTATCTAGTCAAATTGTCTACTTTAATTAATTTCACTATGTTAAATTTCATTTGTTTCAAATTTAATCATTTTATTTAATTTCATTTTCAATATCTTGTGTCCTTATTTAAATTATAACTAGAAACGTACGACTTACTCCTATTACGATAAACCGACTTGTGGCAAGTTTACCTCGTGGGCACGTCTAGCTAAAATCTCTATGTATGCATGTGTTTCATGTGACTGATATTTATAAAATGAAAATGTCAAAATGAAATCCGTGTGATAGTGCATGTATGGACGGTCGAGGATATTACATGGTGTTTTAGCTATCCTATTCATAAACTAAGCTCATATAAGCTAAAGTCAAGTGCGCTCCCTAAATCTTTAGCCAACTTGATAAATAATAATTGTGCTAGCAAAAAGGATCAAGGGCGCTTCCTCGGAGCTTGGACCACCTTATCTAAGTAACATTGTTTTGAGATAATATTTATGGTACTAAAAACCCTAAATGACATGCCATCTATCTTATAGATAGTTCTAGTACGAGTAATTGGGCATTTATAATATCTATTCCATAATTGTTTATCTGTTAATATGCATACATAATATAATTTTGTATGATTCTCATTTCTTCTTACCATGGAGTCTCATATATCTATAATAATAAAATATGATGAGTATAAAATTCCATATGTGCTTATTTAGCATCATAAGAAGTGTATGCATACATGGCATGGCATATGGAAACACTTATAAATACATTTCAGCATGTTTTGTAGTCATGGATGTGACATTTGATAGTTATGGTCGTGACTGTTCCTCTACTGGTGACTTTGGTGGTGATCCTAATGGTGAATGCTTCTGTTCCATTCTGGAACATGAGTCATAAGCATGACTGCTATAGTCATAGGTGTGACTTTGAGTTTTCAACATATAAATCATCTTTAAACAACAAAAGTTCATCCCAAAATTACATATAAGGATCCTATAGTGGTCCAAGTGATGCCCAACCTAACAACACTTAATATATATATATATGCCAAAACATGATTCTCAACAATCAAAAGTCATCCAATTGTCATACTGAAACTCTTAACATAAAGAGCCATCTTAATTGAGAATTTATTCTTTCATTGGCATGTCATACTTAAATTTTACCATATTTTCAAAAACCTTTACAATCTCAATGCTTCCCTATCATGCTTTCCATCATACTTACATACAAACTCATAATCACAACTTATAAGCCATAAGTCAATATACCTATTATGCCTTTTAATCATTTATCTTATTTATAGGGATAGCCAAGTTCATAACTCAAACCATTATTAATTACCATTCGTCATTGTTATAAAGTGATAAAAGTCATATTAGGCATTGTGTCACAACCCATCATATGGCATAGTATAAGAATGTCATTGAATCATCATATAATTCATTCATTTAACACGTCAAAACATCAAACATAAGCTATTATATTTTGAATTAAGATGCATACATGTATAAACCTGACAATGGAGTTGTAATGACCTTTGCTAGCACTCCCTCATGCATTATGGCGTCACAATCATTACCTTTCTCGCCTAACACAAAATTAATTCCAAATATAACATTAGATTGTGTTTAAAATTGAAGTTCAACTTGAAATAATGCAAAATCCCTTATATTTGAATCTAGAACCCTAGGTGGAGACCTTCAAATTCATGTTCTAATCAATTAAACCTTAGGAAAAGACCTTTAGAAGGATAAAACCCATGAAATCTTACCTTGAACAAATTGAAAACAAAGTGGGAGATGGAGGGTTTCAGCCTCTCCTACCTGCCTACTTTGAACTCTCGTAACCATGGCTTAAATCTTTGATTTTCTTTTTTAAGCTTCATTTTAGCTTGAGGTTTAATGTTTTTAACCCAAGAAATCAAGGAAAAAGGGTGGAGAAACGATCAGAATGAGGCTCTGGTGTTTAGGGAACGGTGGCTAAGGTTTGGGCTTGTGTTTCCTTTCATTTTATGCTAAAAAATTGTATTTTTATCTATATGTTAGAGTGTCACGATTGTGACACTTAATAATGAGACCAAAATGCCTTACCATGATGGTCACACATGTGACACCAAGGTCACGACCATAAACCTCTCACAGACCTTCTTTTGCATTGTTTTTCATATATTTTCTTATCCTAAAACCCTTGGTCACTTAAATGACACACATATAAGCATATTTCATAGAATTCTCCCTAACTAATAGGTGTTACAATTATACGTTCTTTTTTTGCCACATATTGCTACTTTCCACATTATTATGATACTTTTGTGTCTTACAACAATCCAATCTAATTTTGTCTTTCATGAAACCCTATTCTCATTTTCTTGGTAATATATTTTTTTTGATACTAAAGCTTATGTATGTGTATCAAATTGATACTAAAACTTTATTTTACATCAAATTGGTACCAAAACTTTAAAGTTGAGTTTCAAATTATAGTACCCAAACCTTTTTCGGCATCCACATTAGCAAATCCAGTGGTTGCTTCAGCAAATATGGCATCTATATCAGTAAATCTCATGTCCATGTCAACATGAATCAACCAGAAAAAATATGGTACTATGATATGAAACTAATTCCAAAATTTTGATATCAATTTGATACATATGCAAAAGTTTTGGTACCATTATTTTATTTTATTCGTTGAAACTCAACTTCAAAGTTTTGGTACTAATTTTATACAAAATAAAGTTTTGGTATCAATTTGATACACATACACAAGTTCAAGTACCAAAAAATATTTTACTACGAAAATTAGAATAGGATTTCATGAAAGATAAAAGTGGATTGGATTGTTCGAAGGCACAAAATTACATAATAATGTGGAAAGTTTCTATATATGGCATAAAAAGGAAGGGTATAATATTAATTATATCAAGATGAATCATTTTTTGTTTCAAATGGCACCATTTGGTTTTGTGAAATGTAAAATTTCCATAACAATACGACATTGTTTGTTAATAGGGGCAGATTTGGTAAAACTCTATACTGACTATAGTAACTCATGTACTACGTTTTATGTATATTAATAGATTATTGAATATATTACTTAATCTTAATAAAGAAATATACATTTAATTATGTAAAAAAATTACTAATACACATAAAATATGTGTTCACATTCTAAAAAGGGAATAGTAAAATTTAACAATTGACTATTAATTATGTAAGATCTTTTTAAAAAATACAAATTATAAAAATTATTAATTGAATTATAATTAGCACTAAAATTCTTGTATGATAATATGCATAAATTAATATTAAAGCTAATTTATTGATTAAAAGTCAATCGTAGTCTTGTCTATATTTATATATATAGGCTCATTTTATGGTACGCTAGCACATCAATGTACCACTAATAAAATATTAAGAAGATAATAAGAGGTGATTAATTGATTTATCAAATTTAGTACTCGTAAGTCTATAAACTGATTGCAATACCGACAAGTTTACTCCCAAGATTGATCTCACAAGGAATGATTGGCTTAAACTCCTAGTTACTATAGAATGCCAATGAAAACAAATTGATGATCCTACGCATTGTATCCCATTTTGAAGAGTTGTGAATTAAACTAACTAAACTAAAGCAAATGTGCAAATAAAACTAATTACGATTATGAATTCAATCAATGAGGCAAGCTTAAATATTTAGTAAGCATTCCTAAGGTCCAATCCCTTTCTCAAACTCAATTAAGCGCATTAAAAGTTAATTCGGTTAGCTCTCGCTTAATTTATTAACTACCCAAGCAAATAATTTAATTAAAGTCCAAATCAATTTTTAGGTAAAGTTATGGATGGTTTGTACAATAACAATACCTTAACATGGTCCTTTCAAATTAATTTTAAGCTAGCCAATCAAATATCCAAATTAAAAGTAATTAAACTCAGTTCATAATAGAAAGAATTAAACTTCATTAAAATAAAGGGAAAGTTCTCACAATCTAGGTAATTACTAGACACCTAACAAGGAGATTTAGCCAAGCATGGATCACTAAGCTGAATAGAATGCTCAAGCTAAACATTGTTACAACAATAAAACGAATGAAAACTGGAATTAAAACTCCCTGGGACTTGAAGACTCGAAAATCCTTCAAACGGTTGGTTACCACCGATAAAAGCTCCAAACTTTCAGTCTCACGGTGTAAAAATCTCAATTCATGAGGCTCGGATTGCTTCTAATAACCAAGGTGGTTTCCAAGGTATCTTCCACCACCAAAGTCTCCAAGTATTGAATCAAAGAATGATAAATTTGGGTCTATCTAAAAAAAAAAAGAATGAGAGCCTTAAATACCTAGGTTTAATGGTTAGAAATCTATTCACATACAAACTCTCTTAAAAACCATGAAATTAATCACTAGTTATATCTCAAAAATGCGTCTCAACCAATAGGAATTTAGTTAGAAAACATTTGCCCACACAATCCAAAGTTAGATTGTCAATTGGAGATATATTTCTAACATTTGTGAGGGTGCATGGATCATGCTGTGATGCATAGGTCGTGGCCAGTAATATCCCCAAGGAAACTGCACTGTTGTGGCTTGCTTGTATGATCGTGGCCAAAGCAGCTCAGTTTGGGCATCAATGAGCTGCACGAGTCATGCATAATTGGTTGTTCTCTAAGATAGCATGCTTGTGCAACCTTGCAAGACCATGCTCTTAGTGGTTAACTGCGATCCAATTCCAAATTCTTCATCATTCGTCTCCAGCCTTCGTGAACCCTAATTAAACACCAATTGGCCTTGAAGACACTCACTTCTCGCACATGCTCCTATAAACACAAAACACTATTAAAAAGGAGCTAGATCGACAAAGAATTGACACATTGTTAATACTAAACACATACAATTTATACTATAAATACAATCATATCAAATGCCCCCACTCTTAGCTATTGCTTATCCCTAAGCAACCTATAAACATGAAAGAATAAGAACAAATCAAGCAATACATAAACGAACCACTCCACCCCTGCTTAATATTCAACTTTCTTAAGCCTCACCAGTATGCCCATAAGCCCAAGAATATAAGCTCCAAAACCAATTATGCTTAATCCAGCTGTAATCCCAATTTCAAACTTGTAATAAAAAACAAGTTAATATGATCATATTGCACTTTTCAAACAGTCATAAGCATTCTTATCAAGCTATTCATTTGCACATAACATGGGTATATGCATCAAATTTCCCCACTTTTGTCTCCTCACACCCCTCCATTCTCTACATATGTTAGGCTAAAATATTCAAGCAAGCTTCCATCCAAACACAACAAGCACATCCATAGGTTTGCACACTAATCTAACCTCCACTAGTTATATTGCCAAGGCATAAATCAAGAGGTCTTTAAAGGTTGTAATAGTGTTAGGGTAAAAGGTAGTAAAAGGAAAATGAAGTTGAATGGTCACAAGAAGTTAGTAGTAGTTAGAGACATACAATATCTTTCAACTTCCTATAGTAAAGGAGTGAGTTTAACTTAATAGGAAGGGGGCAGCCCAAGCATAGGTACTTCCAACTCCACTATCTTTGTATATAACTTCAAATTTCCCCTATTCTCTAATTTCGTTTTTTTTTTCATGTACACATCAAATACATTAATGACTACTGCCTATTAATTAATAACTTATCAATATTAGGCTTTAACACATGTTTTAGGGACATTCATGGTATAATATTGATTCTCTCATAGACACTAGCATTTGTGATCGTAGGTAACAAAGAGCAGTTTAAACAAAGAAAATAAAAGGAATATGGTTAATTATATTGTGTTCAACCAAAGAAAATGGTTAAGGCTCAAAGGAGTCAACTAAGGAATCGTGTAGGGTAGGTTTCAATTGTAAGCTAAAGGGTTAATCCTAAATGCATCTATCACTTATATGACTTCACAATATAGAATGCAATCTCAATTAGTATTTATATGCAAATTCTAGAGCAATCTCATTATATTTGAATTTAATTCAAACAAATGAAAGAATGACTCGAGCTTAAAAAAGATGATTGTTCTTAAAGGCTCAAAAGTTCATGAAGGAACAACAAGGTTGGTATGCAAATGTTGGGGAAACAATACATAACTATTATAATGTACAAACTCCTAGCTCATAAAGATTACTAACACTCTATAAGCAAAAGAATCAATCTGACTAGATTAAGAAGCATTTGATCAAAAGTATAGTAATGATATTAAAGTCATTTTAAGCCAATTACTCTTGTTACTTAATTCTTGACACACTTAACATTCCTTCATTAGCTATTATAAGAAAATCAGAAATCAAACTAGACGATAGAGTGGTTCACACACAAAACATAATCACCACACAGTTAAGAATTGAAAAATGTACTAGAAATGATAATGAATATAAAGCTAGAATAAAAGAAAAATAATGGAAAAGCACAAACTAAAGCTACAATAAAAGAAAAGTAAAAGAACAAAAAAAAAAATAATAAACCATCATCACAAATAATTGCAAACATAATCCACAAGGAAGATTGTCCTCCCCCACACTTAAACGAGCCAAAGTCCCAAATGGCTTGCAAGTTAAAGAAAACCAAAACAAAACGAGTGAGGGTGAAGAGAACTCCCATAAGGAAATGAGATCACTACTGAGTTAGGGGTGGTGAAGGGCTCGGAGGTGGTGGCATGTGATGGTGGCTAGCCAAATTGACTTAAATGAACTGGTGGTTCTCTCACAACTACTCGGATATTGCAAGTTGTTAGCCTTGAGCTCCTCAAGGCTTACATGCTAATATTCCCCTATTGCTCGTTCTCGCACATCTATGGTCTTTGGTCTCTCCTCTAGGGCTGTCAATCTAGCCATATAGTGGGCCTCCATATCTGCAATGTCTATCTTTAAATATTGGTCACCATCATCAGCTTCCTCCTTCTCGAAGCTATAGTACTCCTTAATATGTCCTAGGTGGGCTAAAGATGACTTGGTGTTGCTATAAGTGCCCTATATGTTTTTAGACCTAGGGGCCTAAGTATAGGCATCCTTCGAACCCTGTAAGAGTTTGGCATTAAGCAACGCTACAAAGTTAAGGTCACTTGCACTTTTTAGCTTAGTCAAATTAATAGTATTAAAATAGATTCCACACAAATGGATAGCCAATACAGTTACAATATGTTTGAACCCTAATTGGGCTGTAAGGTCACTCAAAACATGTGCCATGGTAGAAAATATGAATGCACATGTCATTGTATGCTTGCCCTTATACATGCACTAAAGCAAAAATAGCTTAGGGGTATTTAACTTGTTACTCTTAGTCTTTACGAATATAGCATGACACATAAACTTATGCATGATAATATTGATTGGGTCTAGCATTTGCCTGTTTTTCAAATTGTTAGCATTATAAACATTTAGCACAATTAAGAATTTCCATGCTTTGTTACTGTCAAAGTCTATTAGTATCATCTTGGCACTCATCTTTCTAAACCCCAAAACTTAGTGTATATTGTCTTAATTAGTAGTGTATTCAATTCCATACAACCTAAATTTAATTATTTCATTGAATTGTGCATATTTAGAGTTGTAAAGAACTCTTTAATAAGTCTTTTGTAGCAATGGTACACATATGGATGAATTGAGCCCACCTTGGGTTCTCAGCTAATTTCTCTACCTTAGTCAGACAGTTCAGGGCTTGTAGAGTATCGAAATCTAAAAAATAAATTGGACCGTCATACTGTTATAGTGCTCGAAGATATTTTATACCTTCATCCTCCATGTAAATAGGGAAAGGAGCTCTATACATATCGAAAATGTCCCTTAAGGATGGAGAGGGAGGATGAGGTGTTTTCGTGACCTTTTGTTTGCATTTATCTTGAGTATACATTCGTGGTATTGGTGGTGAATGTAAAGAGTCTAAGAATGAGTCGGAGGGTATGGTGTCATTTTGTTTCTTATTGGCCAATACCTTGGTCTGAGCCATGGTGAAAATGTTGTATTCTATGGTTGCACAGGTTGGAAAGAAGTGGTTTACAAGGGAGGAATAAATACCAGGAGGTGGCATAGTGGAGGTAGTGAGATTGTGGTGAAGAGAAACATAGGAGAGAAGAGTGAAGAGGAGGTATTTATAGCTAGGGTGGATGACATCGGTTGTGCTGTCATGCATGGCTCGTGCTTAGTGGTTCCTTATCAAATGTTGGGTAGCATGAGCGTGAGGCAGTGCACGGGTCTTGCACAAAAACTTAACAGGCCAAGACGACACGTGTTAGGATTTAACCATGCATATAAGATATGCAAATGTAGCAGAAATATAAAATTTAAATCCCAATGGAAGAAATCGCCTTATGTAATTATGAATGATTAACCAAAGACTTAGGTTTGAAGAAGATTACTTTGTATCAAAGTCTTCCTCCTTTGAATCACATTATTGGTTGTCACAAACCATAGTAATCCTCACTTGGATCACCTCTAATAGACATCCACACAAAGAATACGAAAAACCTTTTGAGGGCAATAAGTTTTCCATAAATCTTTGTGTTGGTAAGAGTAGGTGAATGGAAGAAAGGGAGAATGAACTCTTTCTTTCTCTAGTATGGTAGCACCTATTTTAGCTCAGAAAAGGACTATTTATAGTCATTGAATAATTATGATTAGGAACCCTCGTTCAAAGAATCCTAATTAGATTAGATTTCCTTTTCTGACACATGTCTCGATCGAGAAACACCTTTCCCGATTAGGATATGTCCAAAATTGAGTGATTCCCACTTCTGACATCACATGTCCCGATCGAGACTTAGTGCAATTTCGGTCCAATAGTTTTTCCCGAATGCAAGCTAGACTTTCTTACTTATGAGAAGAGAAGCCTTCATCTCGCTTGGGAATGTACCATTCTCGAACATGATGTTGTCTGGACTAGGCTTTCTCTCTTTATTTTAGATCTAATCCAAAAGCCTATTTTACTTCCTCTACACACCTTCAATGCGTGTGTCCTATTAGGTTCCTAGTTATATTGGTTACTCAGATCAACACTCGATCTTAAGCAAGTCATTAATAGCATTTAGGAATACATCATGACTTCCAATTGACTAGAAAGTCAATGGTCTGACTACAAACCTTTCTGTGGATAATATCTATGCAATTCGTCCTTTGACCCTCATTATATCCTAATCAGTTTAAAGTATGGTCTAAGTGTCATATCCTACTAGGATGACTATGTCACGTCTAGTTTGAGTGATGTTAGTACTTGTTACTAAGACTCATTGCTCTTAAGGATATGTCTTTGAAGACTTTCTTCAAGACAATCCTACTTTGGCCACAGTTTCCCGAGTAATGATCCCGATAAGTCGCTATGGGTATACTCTCCCTCTAACAAGAGCAATGAATCCTCTATTAGCAACCCAACTATCTTTGAATACCTCAAGTTGTACTTAATCACCACCTATGAGCGACCTCTTCCTGTGGCAACAAGGAATTAAGTCAAAGCACAAGATTAGTATCCAAGATAACCTTGAGCACTTAAGTCCAAGGATATTTGTACCATTTCTATGATGAATTTATCATTGACATACACATAAAGCATCCACATAATAAGTTTATAACAAGTCTCTAATATACCTGACTACTCTAATAAGCATTCACACATTAACTCCAAACATCCCATGCTTACAGCTTATGACTTGATCCAATCAAGGAGTATGACATGTGATGGTTTGTTTGGAAAAAAATTGTCCCATCTCATTAATCTTATGGCTAGGGATGATTTAGACACAAACATAATTACACCTAATAGGAACCTCACATTATAATCTCATCTTGATTTCCTTTATGTTATATTTTGTGTCAGGGACTTTCATTAACTTATTTAAGATCTAATCCATTCATACAAATGAACATAAGTATACTGAAAGATGCTTTTATTGATATGGATGAAATATGTACATATAGTGCTAAAAGTGATTACCTTTAGAGCACTTCTCTTACAATCTCCCACTTGTACTAAAGCCAATCACTACTTTATACCATAGGCAAGTACATGGGAATCAAATTTCCTTCGGGGAAGTGGCTTTGCAAGTGGATTATCAATATTCTAATCAATGGGCACTCTTTCTATTTTTACATCACATCTACTTATGATTTCTCTAATCACATGGTAGCGTCTGAGCGTATGTTTGGACTTTTAATGAGATTGTGGTTCCTTTGCTTGTGTAATGCCTCCATTGTTGTCACAATACAAAGCTATTAGACTAATAATGGTAGGGACCACTCCAAGTTTTTGGATGAGTTTTCTTATCCAAACTGCTTCCTTAGTTGCTCTAGAAGTTGTAATCTACTCTACTTTAGTTGTCAAATCAGCAGTCATCTCCTATTTGAAACTCTTCCAACTGGCTGCTTCACTATAAAATGTGAACACATAACCTGATTGGGATTTGGAGTCATCCCTAGCAGTTTGGAAGCTGGCACCCATATACCCGCTTACCTCAAGGTCTCTATCTCTATAAACTAAGAAAACATCCTTAGTCCTTTACAAGTATTGAAGGATAATCTTGACTGCCACCCAATAGCCCTCACTAGAATCTAACTAGGATATGCTTGTGACACTCAGAGCATTAGATACATCGGGTCTTGTACATATCATAACATACATGATTGATCCTATAACCAAAGCATATGGGATCAAGCTCATGCAAGTCCTCTCATCTTGTATCTTTAGACACATAGATTTTGAAAGGGTTATTCCATGGGTCATGGGAATAAATCCTTTCATAGATTATTTCATGCTAAATCTCTTTAGTATATTGTCTATATATGTAGACTATGAAAGACCAAGCAACCTTTTGGATATGTCTCTATAGATCCTAATCTCCAAAATATATGTTGCTTCTCCAAGGTCTTTCATAGAGAAATTCTTTGAGAGCCTAATCTTAACAAATACGATTGCACATACAAAATCTTAACCGATACATCGTTTTCCATGAGTAGTATGTCATCCACATATAACACAAGGAATACAACTGCACTCCTACTTTCTTATATACACAAAGTTCATTCAGATTTTATGAGAACTCTTTAATTGTCTCATTAAAGTGGATGTTCCAACTCCTAGATGTCTGCTTCAATCCATAAATGGATGTCTGAAACTTGCATACCTTTTCACCATCTTTGGATATGAAGCCCTCTGGTTGTGTCATGTACACATCCTCGATAAGGTTTTTATTTAGGAAAGCCATCTTTATATCCATTTGTCATATCTCATAATCATAATAAGCAATAATAGCCAAGAGTATCCTAATGGATTTAAGCATGGCTATGGGACTAAAGGTTTCGTCATAGTCAATTCCTTATTTTTGATGATATCCCTTAGCCAGTAGCCTAGTTTTATAGGTAATGCTGTTACCCTTCTTGTCATTTTTCTTCTTGAAAACCTATTTGTACCCAATGAGCTTTATCCATTCAGGTAGGTCAATTAAGGTTCATATTTGGTTTTCAGACATGGAACCCAATTTTGACTTAATGGCTATTAGCCATTTGTCAAAATCTAAACTATTCAAAACCTCTTCATAGGTAGTAGACTTATCATCTTTTATAAGCGATACGCCTTTCTATTCACTGATGAGGAATATATATCTCTGGAATTGTATGTATCATACTTGATTTACTTGATCTTGTGTATCAAAAGATGTAGCTACTACTATATCTATATAAGTATCATCTTCGGGTTTAGGCAATTGATCTACGTCTACTTGAGTATCTTGAACTTCTTCAAGTTCAATTTTGCTCTTACTACTTCATCCTAGAACAAACTCTTTCCCCATGAAAGTAGCATACTTTGAAATAAACACATTTTGTTCCAAAGTGTTATTGGATTGATATCCAATCATTTCTTAAGGATATCTTACAAACAGACACTTGCCAGATTTAGCATTAAGCTTATTTGACATAATCTGCTTCACATAAGATGGACAAACCCATACTTTCATATATGAAAGTGAGGGTTTCTTATTAGTCTACATCTCATATGAAGTAACATCAACTGACTTTGATGAGACTCTATTTAAAATATAAACAACAGTCTCAAGTGCATGATCCTAAACAAATTTGGATAGATATGTTAAACCCATTATCAACCTCACCATATCCAATAAGGTTCAATTTCTTCTTTCAGCTACACCATTGTGTTGTGGGATGTAACATGGAGTCTATTGGGATAATATTCCATTATCTCTAAGATAGTCTTGAAACTCTTACCTTAAGTATTTACCACATCGATCTGATCTAAGTGTTTTAATACTCTTGCCAAGCTATTTCTCCACTATATTTCTGAATTCTTTGAACTTTTCAAAGGCTTCTAATTTGTATCTCATAAGATACAAGTACCTATATTGTGAATAATCATCAACAAAGGTAATGAAGTATATAAAACCACCTCTGGCGTTCATAGACATTGGTCCCAGTAAAACTGAATGTACCAAATCTAATTGTTTTTTGGCATGTTCCCCTTTTCCACTAAAAGGTAACTTTGTAATCTTGTCTAATAAGCAAGATTTACATGTATCACATGATTTATAATCAAATGACCCTAAACTACAACTTTAAGTAGCTTAGTCGTGCGCCTCTTATTTATATGACCAAGACGAGAATGCCATAAAAAGGATGATTCTAGATTATCTTGTTTTAATCTCTTATTATTATCATTGATATTAAGAATTAGATGAGATATATCTAATATATATACCATTACATGATGTATCATTTGTATAAAGAATATCATTTAACATAATAGAACAATCATTGTTACTAAAATTTAAATGAAATCAAATCTTATTCAAATAAGAAACTGAAATAATTCATTGACAAAGCAAGTACATACAAAAAATTATCCAATTCTAAAACAAGTCCATTAGGAAGGTCGATAAATAAGTCCCTATAGCTAATGCAACAACTCTTGTTCCATTTCCAATGTATAGGTCTGACTCTCCTTTGTTGATTGCCTACTATTCCTTAGGCCCTATATGTCAATACATATGTGTGAGTTACAACAGATATCTAATACTTATATGTTTTTATTAGAAATAATTTCTATTGCAATGACATAAAAACTGAAAGTAGATAGGTCATTTGATGCCTTCTTCTTTAAGGACTCCAAGTAGGCCCTGTAGCTTCTCTTCCAGTGGCCATCCTTGACAAAATGGAAGCAAGTTCTCTTGGATGCAATCTCTTTGACATTCTTCTTAGCCATGTATCTAATACACATATTTTTATCAGAAATAATGTCTTTGTATAATGTACATGTATTTTATTTAGGAGTGCATATAGGTGAGTTTTATGCATTGGTTTTCTTAAGAAAACGTTGTGTATTTGCCTTTTTAGAAAAACACGCCTTGCTCTTAAAAAGTAAACCTAATCTTGGAACAAAATGAAAAATCTGGCTCCTTTGCCCTTCTCGCTACTTCGCCATCACAAAACTGCTGGTGCCATTTCAGTTTGTGAGTAATGCTGCTGCTGCTGCCATTCTCGTCGCGCCATTGGTGCCATTCCCATTTAATTTTCTGATCTCCGTTTCCTTCTCTTTCCTTCAGCAAAACAAAAAGCTCTCCATTCCTAGGGTTTTTCCTTTCAATTTTTGACTTCTGTTCTCTAAATATTCTCTTTACGCCTACCCTTCTTATCAGGCAATTATACTAGCCTTACTGTTGCTCTTCAATTTTATAGTTCCACAATTGATTTTGCATTTTTGGTTTTCGTTTCGATAGTGATTCTAGTCTCCCCATCTCCAACATCTTGCTAACAAGACTTCGGTAATCAAAATTTTCATTTCTCATTCACTCTTTCTAAGATTTTTCATTTCGGGGCTTTTTTTTTTCTCTTATATATATGTATGACAATTCATCTTGGTGTTTTATTTTTTAAAATTGTCTGGCTAGGTATTAGAAATTAAGTCTTAAAATTGCGAAGAAGAAACGACTTTTAATTACATTTCCTTTTTTTCGAAAGAAAATATTATTGGCCAAGTGTTGGATATGGAAGTTTTTAAATTGAGCGAAATCAGCCTTTGTGTTACAAATTCAGTCTGGCTTTTGTTTTCTGATGGTTACTATAATTTCTGTTTATGCGGATTAGTCCTTTACAAGAAAATTAATGTTACTTGGCATAAGACTAATTAACATTAATTTGTAGATTAGTTCCAAGGTGGAAAACAGAACTTCAATTTTATAGTTTCATAATTGATTTTGCATTTATACTTTATTTACTGCCATATTGTTCTTCCTTTTTAACAAGCTTATATGCTTTGCAAATTTCCTTTCAAGGTTTTGAAGTGTGATAGACGAATTTTATTATCTTTTGTGGTTTTTGCTCTTTTCTGTATAATCTAGCTATTTGCAAATGTGTAGTTGCTTGAAGTGTTGAAACCTCGAAGCAACCTCCTCTCTCCACTGGCAAGAACTTTGCAAGTTTGATTGTTAGGTAGCCAATTCATATGGAAACTAGTATAGCTTCGACATTCCTTATTCCCCTACTGATTTTTTTTTTCTGCAATTAGAATTCTTCTTATTGTTTATTGGGAAATCCCAACGTCGAAGACAACACCTTGGGAGTCGTGATGGATCTTGATTGCCTTGGGTAATATCAAACTTTAAATTTTGATGGTAACTATTACAATTATTGCTATTGTTATTATTTTCAGTTTATAGTGTACAGTCATTTGGTGAGGAAACATTTGTATCCTACTAATATCATTATTAAGTCGTTTCATAGTTAGTGGAAGGAAAAAAAAAATTGTAAAAGGGTGAGTCTAGGCTATCATAAGGTAAGATTAATTTAGCAATTTGATTGTGATCCATATATGATCATTGTTACTTTACAATGGATGTTCTTAATACTTATTAAATATTTTAATTAGTTTTTTCTAGCATTTCTATAGTTTTGAATTTTCCCTCCCATTATTTCTACATGTGTTAATATCCAAGTGAAGAGTGGTCCAAAAAGAGCTTGAGAATTATTATGGTTTAAGAAGGAACCAATATTTGAGGAGAGTGAGAGGGGAATTGAGAAGGTACAGGTTGAGAGGAATTAAGCTAACAACCGACACTTCTCCTCATAGTTCCCATTT
>CATIWF010166633.1:0-10117 GCA_949630135.1 Balakata baccata
GTGCCAAACTTGGAATTTTGAAAATTTGGTGAGGCCTATAATAGCGACAAATGAGGTCTAACCCATCATATCCTTCCTCCCTTTGTGCTCTTGACGTGGAAGCTAGACGAACGTCACGAACCCAACACAAGTAGCCGTCAACACCACGTGAATCCGTTAATCCTAGTAACTACGCACCACGTCGCGTACTCCAACAACCCTTCAGCATCCACAACACAACTCTTTACACTCTCTCACAGACGTGGCCATCTGCATCCACCCGTCACTCTATCAATTCGTCCGTGCTTGTCAAATTCCATGAAACGCTTGGGCTTCTGAACCCATCTTCCGCATCTCTCTCGAAAGAGTTCAGAACGTGATCCCACATCCCTTTTCCGCGCGTATATAAATTAGTCAAAAGCAGGAAAAAAGAGAGAAACCGAACAAAAAGAAAAATTAAATAGCGTAAAAATGACTGGACGAATCCGACGAGTTCCTTATGTAAATTTTTATCTGTCCATGTCTTAAAAGAGAAAATGAAAGCGAGACAATTTTGACTCCCGCCCATAACTCCCTCTGTCTCATTATCTCGATCTCTTCGCCTTAGCTTTCAATTCGTTTTTTCTGTAAAAAGGACTTTTCGAACCTAATTTCCTTTCTCCTAGTTTATTTTTCCTATTTCCTCTAAATTTCTGTTCAATTTTCCGGTATGTATCCCGATTTGTCTCCTTAATTATATGTGGATGTGGGTTTTTTACACTGGAAAGGAAAAGGAAGGAGGGAATATTCGAAATTTTCCATTTTGATTTTTTTTTAAATAAAAATCTGATTAAATTCTAGATTTTTCGCGTTGCGTTGATATGTATGTAAGAGATGAACTTCGATTTTCATTTTTGCTATTAATTTTAATCGTTAAAGTTAATTTTTCCCACGGTATTTTTAGATGAATTTTGAAATTGGTCAAACAGTGCGGATAATTTTTTTCTTCAAATGATTTTTGGCTTAGCTTAAACTTTGAACATTTGGGTTTACTTACTTTTTTCTTTTTTTTTATCCATCTGTTGGAAAAATGGATTATAGTAATAAATTTGGATCTAAGATGGATAAAGAGGTCAGGAATCATGTGGCTATAATCTTAGCTTTTCATTTTCTTTTAATTATTCTATTGATGCCCAATCTGTCAGTTTTGCGTGATTCTTCAGCTAAGCACGTTCTTTATTTGCTTTTTTTTTTTTTTTTCATTATATATATATATATGTGTGTGTGTGTGTGTGTGTGTGTGTGTGAATCTCTGACTTTGTTGTTACTTATTCTGGTGGTGAATGCTTATATATGTATCAGATACAATTTGGCTCCCGTCGAAGTTATTCCGTCTTTCCGATCTAGATTTGCACTAATTACGCGACTTATAATGCAGGTATGTTTTCTGCATAGAAAAGTTTCAAAATTTTTAATTCCCATTTTGGATTTAATTACCTGAATTTGCCCTATTTCTTGGACTTTGCATTTCTGGGTGAATTTAGAGATATCTCAGTGCAATCATATGGCTTGCTTGTAATCGCCAATTCTTATAATTCTCACAATTTTTTGCTTGTTTTCCTTTGGCCTCCTCCCACTTCATTCGAGTTTTGAATGCACTTTACTCTCGCTTCGTGTGAATGCAATGCGAATGAGTTTTGTGGGATTCCGACTTGTTTACTAAATTGCACCATGTTGTGAACGTGTTGTTTGATTCTGGATGCTTGATAATGTTCAGATTATTTGTCTTAATGAGTTGGATTTGATATGTTACATCGTGAAATATGGCAAAGAGCCGTTGCAGCTGAATTATTTCTAGTGTCCAGCTATCCACTTATTTTTTCTGCTTTAAGAGAAGGTGCATGAAGTTGTTATAAATTCTGTTATGATGGGATGCACCAGCGTTGGTTTCTCCTTTTGTTCTCACTTTTGATTGTCCTTTCTTTGGATGTATGATTCTGGATTTAAAGTTAGTTATACTCTGTCTTCAAGGATCTGCCTGATTTTTGATCCAACTGTCAACTTTGAACTTAAATTGTTTTTTGGGAGAGATTTGTGAAACTAAAGATCTAGGGTTTTTTTATTATTTTGTGGTTGCTGCTGTCTTAAAACCACTGATGATGCGATTGATATTGATGAAGTTCATAATATGGCAGGTGAACAGCTGACTATTGTGGAAAACCTTGTTGCAATCCTTAAAAATTGGCTATAAGAAGGCTTTTGCTACTTGTCAGTTGTCATAGTCAGGTAAGTCAAAAGAGGGCATTTATAAGAATGAGCTAGATGAGTCTTTTGAATATTGCTTGGTTTCACTCTTGTTAATTTATTTTGGTTGAAGCAGTGGTTGGGTTAGTTTTCTGATAATTGCTATCAAATGCTGGATAGCAGACTCTCAGCTGCAGCGGCTGTGCATGTTTTTTTCTACATGGAACTTGTGAAAATATGAGTTGCTTATTTTGCATAGAAATAATGATAATCCAATTTTTTCTATTCTAAAATGGATAAATCCATTTTAAATGTCCCACTTTCATAATATCAGAAAATAGAAAACTAATCCATCTATGAAACCTTCCCCCCCTCCCCCCCCCCCCCCTCTTTGGAAGCTGGCTTTTGATTGACATGTTTGTTTTTTTGGAGGTGGTGGAAGAATTTTTGTTACTAGCAAGAGAATAGGTGAATTAGAAGCATTCAGTAAATATGCAATATTTACAACCATTTGTGAGGGTTGACTTTTTCTTTGCTTTGGTATTCTCATTCCACGATTCAAAGAAAATGAGAATGCAGTTATAATGGCTGCTTGCTTTATATTTTTTAAGAACTATGATTCTCAAAATATATTAACCTTGATGATAGAGGCTTGTTTGCTTAGACCTGGATAGTCGTTTAGCCATTGCAAATATCAGTGTCTAATAGCAATATGCTATTTTACTTCTCAGAACAGTAAATAAAACAACCACAAACTCAAGAACTCACTGTAAAGGAACAGAGTAAACTTCCTTTGATTCAATACAATGGAGTTCACAACACAAAGAACATGAAAGATGAAAGGAAGTATAAAAGTAAAATGAGAAATCTGTGTAAGAACACACCCCGGGGTGCACCACCCCTTCCTACAGCAGCAGCCAAAGGACCTCTGTGAAAACAGAATACAAAATGCCAAGATGTCTTCTCACAGCTCCCCTCCTCACTCTTATAACTAATTCCTATCCCTTAATTACCTAACAGCCCCTAAGATGTGTCCTTTATATTTCTAGAATATTCCTACTTTTATCACTTCTCTATCAGTGTCAAATTTCAGTAATTCGTTTTCTTGATTAGAATTAATATATTTTGGTGATGCTTTAAATCTTTTGATAATGCATCCCGAAGTAATTAATGAATTCAAGTATGTGTTTTCAGGTTAAGTTGAAATGGCAAAAGTTAGTAAGGGGCGGCGTAGAATTGCTTCCCGACAGTGCAGACTGGCACCGTACCCATTGCCATCTTGTGATCAAGACGTTTCAGAGGAGTTGTACATGAAAAAATCTTCGAAGGGATTGGATAAGAAAGATTGGGAGGATATAACTTGTTCTGTGTGTATGGAGTGTCCACACAATGCTGTTCTTCTGCTCTGTTCTTCTCATGACAAGGGTTGTCGTCCCTATATGTGTGGAACTAGCTTTCGCTATTCTAATTGCCTTGACCAGTACAAAAAGGCTTACACTAAAGTTAACTCGGCAAGTGGTACTTCTGATAACCCAATTCTGGTGTCAGATTCTGGTTGGTCTGTCAACAATTGTGAAGACACAGAGCTTGCATGCCCCCTCTGCAGGGGCCAGCTGAAAGGTTGGACAGTGGTGGATCCTGCACGAGCATATCTGAATGCGAAAAAGAGAAGCTGCATGCAGGATGACTGCTCATTCATTGGAACTTACAAGGAGCTGAGGAAGCACATGAGGACAGCTCATCCCTCTGCAAGGCCGCGTGAAGTTGATCCTATTCTTGAGCAGAAATGGAGAAGGCTTGAGAGGGAGCGCGAACATGATGATGTAATTAGTACAATAAGGTCCACTATGCCGGGGGCTATGGTTTTTGGTGACTATGTAATAGAGGGAAACAGTTACAGTTTTGATATGGATGAAGCAAATGGCGGTTTTGATGCAGATGATGATGAGAGGAATGGAGGGTTTGATGTGGGTTTTGATCGAAACCTTGTGAATGTCTTCCTGCTATTGCATGCATTTGGGCCATCAGGGGATGGTATCAGTAGACGGCTGAGGCAGCCTGAGAGGTCCAACCACCGGACAACAGATGAGGGTGCTTTTGGTGCGCATTCATTTGTTGGCGGTTTGAATTCTTCAGATGGTGACAACAGCGATAACAACAATGGTGAAGGTGGATTGTCACTTGTAAGCCGCCTGCGCCGCCATGGCAGAGTACTTTTGGGACGTTCAGGTAGGAGGCGCAGGCACAGAGAAGCCAGTGAAGGTCAGAGATGATCTCGAACGGTTCTTCAGGACAAATATTCAGTTGGTACATAGCTTTAGGAAGAACAAGAATTTATTGGATAAAAGAAACACAAAGGAATCGACTTTAAAGTTGTCATGTATTTGCTTATTTACATTGCATGGTTTCTGTGAGAGAGAGGTTGTCGAGTGAGGAAACTGATAGGGAAGTAATGGCTGACCTTTTCCTTTGCTGTTACATAATATAATATCTTAAACTTTAGTTTTCTACTTGCCTCCTATCTTTCTGTATGTTAGACGTTCTTCAATTTGGAAATAACCTTTGTAAACATGTATGTAAACATGTATCTTCTTTAATCATCCTGTTTAAATTGTATTTTCTTCTATCTTATTGTCGTTTTTTGTTTTTTTTTTATCTGCTCGAGTTTGATGGATATTCATGTCATCAAGAAGCTTCTCTAATGGAAAAATGATGATGCTATGTTGCATAGAAAAGGGAGCGAATTAGGTATTTTCGGGTGCCAATCAAAATGATTGGTCATGATGGATGTTCTTACTCCATTAACCAGACAAAACAACAAGGTACGATTGGTATTGCTTTTCAAAAAAGCATTTTATTAAAAAAAAAAAGTATTTTTAACTTTTTAAAATTTTAAAAACTATTTTTAAATACAAGTTGGTAAGTAAATATTTTTTCATAAATGAATTTTAAAAAAAATTTAAAATATGATTTTGGAATGTTTAGCACTTCCAAAGCAGTTGAGAGTTTCAGAATCAAATTAATACTGCTTTGCCAGTCTTTTGAGTTACTAATAATTAATCACAGTTTTTCTACATTTATTTAGCTTTAATCAATTCTTTAAATAATAGTTTATTAATTTTTATCTTTTGGTATATTTTTTATATAATTTTTTGATACTCCCATTTTTCTCTTTAATGTGTTGGTACTCTTATGTTCAATGTAATCAAATTAAAGATAAAATCAAAGGTTCAATGGCTAAAAACACAAAAATTCAAGAGCTTAATAATTCTTTTAGCCTAATTTTAATAACATTCAAAATAATCTAATTTAAACTCTAAATAATCGAATAATTATTCAAATCTTAGCAAATTTTGTTAACTTTGATCCAACCAATTCGTTTTATTTCTCAATAAAACTGGATTCAGGTAATGAGCTTTAAATTGGTATTAAAACAATTAGTATTAGAGTTTTTTTTTATTAAAAAACTTAAAACTGAGATTAAATAATATTTACATCAATACTATGAGTGAATTTTTATTGTTTGTATACTACACACAAAACTATGTCAAATTAATTCGCTAAAATATTTAAAAATTTGCATATAAAAAACAAATGAGAATTGGATGAAGCAGAATCCTCTATGATTCGAATAAATTGAGTTGTTCATTCAGTTGGAATTATAACCTCTGGCTCTTATGTACATTACAAGTTCCTCATGAATTCTGTCCACAGAGACAAAAAAGTAACGAAGTTTGCATTTACAGAAAAATGAATATTCGTATTTCAGAAGGGAACTACAATTTCACATCTTTAGACATTGTAGTGTTCATCAAATGTAGAAAATCACCTATTATCAGTGGTTAGCTTTATCTTCTGGTACAGTTAAAACTGTTCAGCCATCTCAAGGGATCTGAAAAATCCCAAATCCGAGCCAATTTTTTGTAATGTAAGCCAATAGAGAAACAATGCTACAAATCCTTCTTCCTTATGCATGTAGGAACTCCATAACAAACTGGAGAAGCTCCTATCAAATAAGGAAGTGCGCAAGCTTCTCGAGCTTGACTCATGAATGATCCAATCCTTGGTTTATGGTTACAAGAATTCTTCAAGGAATCACTATCACAAGTTTCAGGCTCTTTCTTCTTTCGGATTTTCTTCTTAGAGGTAGCTTTTCGACCCCTTAAGTTCATGGCCTCAAATTCTTTTGCTAGTAAATTGCATTGAACACAATCAATGGAAGAGGTCGATCTTTCCTTTATCCAGGCATCAAGCATTGCCCTCCCGAACCGATCAATATCCTTGTCAGTTACTTCCCAAAGATTTGCAACAATTATTGGAGAACCAGCAAGAAGATACGACAGTGGAATACCTTGTGGAATATAGCTCCCATTTAATGTCAAGGCACCGCTACTGCATCCCATCAGAAAAGTAGCAGCACAGTTTTCCAGTTTTTGAATTTCTTGCTGTGAAATGTATTGGGCTCCTGTGGCAACAGATGTACACACTTGCATGTTCAAAGTCATCTCAAGGGAATTCCATATGCAAACTTTGCGGTGCATAATAAACAACATTATTTCTGAGCACATTTGAATATACATACCACTTCCATGGCCAAAATATAAGAAGAGGTCGTGACTTTTCAAGGCTAAAGTCAGTTCTTCAGCTGTGGGAGCAGATCCAGCTTTCCCCTGTATCAATATTTAATCACAAATCATTTGAGGAAACATACTACTTAAGTGATCTTGCATCGCATATACCTATGATACATAACCTCCAATATTTCAAAAGAGACGGGGAAAAGAAAGTGTGAATCAGTCCTATCACTAAGCTGCCACAGTAGCGCTAGAGACAGCTACCACTACGCATATATTCTTTTCCTTCGGATAAGTTTAAGGAAAAAAAAAACAGAAATTACCTCCAAGTTTTGATTTCTGAACCAGTTCTCAAACTCCAGTTGTGTGCTGCTTAGATCACCGCTAGGATTCAATATATAGAAGGCATCCAAAGGATCTATGAAAGGAAAGGCAGAAACTATCCTCCCAACTTGATCTTGATGGTTGCAACTTTTATCAATTGTCAGAGAGATGCTGCCAACAGAAGGCATCCGATAGACCTCCTGGTTTCTAAGTGTAGGTAAATTCTCCCACGGAAGCATCTGTATGTTGCCATTCGTTTTGTCAGCTTAGATAAAAGAATATTGGGAGGAAAAAGAATGGTAGTCTAATCCCCTCATCCCAAAATAATGCAGTAGATGTCCTAAGTAAGCTTTCCTGGAAATATTAAATTCTGAATCATCTAGACCTTATTAGCCAAAGGAAAGGCAACATAACATCTTAATTAAAAAAATGAGGATGTTGAGTGTTAAAAAAAAAAAAAAAAACCAAAGGTCATGAAATAATATAAATAATATCAAGCATGTCATGTCTGATACATGCAAAAACAGTCATATATAAATATAAATTGTTCTGGTCACATTCTGATATAAGAAAACATGCTAGGTCAATTTTTTAGAGAGCAAAGAGAGCCCAGGCTGAAGGCAAGTTGGAGTAGATCAGCATCAAAGCTTCAGCCGGATTAGCCATGAAGCACTCTGCCTGAACTTAGTGTGGTGCTTTTTAGGTTTAGGTTTATGTAAACAGACCAACTATATGATTTTGAGTACCAAAATATATACATCACACTTCTTATCAGGATTCTATTGTTTGATCATATTCTCATTCTTAACATGGCAAATATACACTATGAGGCTTTCTTAGCTTTGGGGTTCAGCAGAACTTTGGTCCTATATGCCATCATATTTTAAATTTGGTGCATTGGATAGGAAAGGTTTATAACAAAACCGTTACATTGAATCCAAAGGGTAAGGTCAGAATCTGCCTCTTGTGTAGACTCTATTTGTCTAAGCTTATCGACCATGCTAATTTTTTTTTTTTTTCCTGAAAAATAAAAGATAGATAAACACAGTGAACCATCCAGACAGATACTGATCCAGCCCATCCATTAGAATCTTTAATAACTAACAACATTATACTAACTAAAAAAATGCATCAAGTGATTGAACCAGAGGAGTTAAGTATCAGAATATGAACAAAATTGTAGAGATATGTCTCAGAATATGAAGGGTACGAAAGAAAAACGAAGAGAGGCCCACCTGCACCTCACAATCTAGCACCAGAGTTACAGGGTCTCGATTTACAGAGTCCTCTTCTAGTTCATTCACAGCCTCACATAGCAGTTGGATGGCCAAGTCAGATAGTTTTAGAACTCCAGTTTCTTTAGACAATGTCTCACGATTTTCTTCATCAGAATATAGAGCTTTGCCAATGAAGCAACCTTTTCTTAAAAATAATAAATCAGAAATATACGATTCTCCGTCTAATGCATACCTTCCTCCTCCAAGAATGACCTGGAGAATATTTTCATTTACATCCAGTTTACATTTGGATTTCAGATTTTGCACTAGCTTCTTCTGTACAGAGTCTAGGTGCTCAGAGTTGGACAACTCTCCTAGAAGTATATACCTCCAAGGACCAAACCACGAATCTTCTAATTTCCTGGATCATGAAGGGATGACATGTAAGCTCCATGCAAATCAGATCTCAAAGTCAGGTATACAAAAGCTAGTGTAAAGATGCATAAATAGATCAAGATGCAATATTTAACATGTTTCTCGAACAGCAATGAATTTAGCTAAGCAATAAACAGTCTACTTCTAGAGCTTAATTAATTTAGAACCATTATTTAGGTTTCCACTATGAGGATGAATGAACATATGTTTAAAATAGCTCCTCCATCAAATATCATTGCAATGAGCCAATGAGCACATTAAAGTCAGACAAAAGAGATATTTAGGAATCAAATTAAAAGGGATTTGATAAGTTAGTTTCATATTAAGAAATAACTGACCTCAGCAATTTATCAAGTTGAGAATCCAAAGTCTTTCTCCTTATCCACCACAAAGTTCTATTTTCTTTGGTGTCCTCCAAAGGAGAGATTGATGAAGATAAGTAATTCTCCTCCAGTATATATTTAAATGCAGGGAGAACTTCATCAATGACAGTGAAACCCCAGGGACAGTGCCAATGTTTACCCAAGTCATTGTCCTCAGAAATTTCTCCAGAGCCATAGTTTGCGGCCTCATTGTCCGCATCTTCTGACAATTTGTTTGCAATTTATTAACTATGCCATAACTTATGTACACAAGTGGGCATACAACAATTTTAAGTCCAACTCTGTTAATATACCTTCTGAAATTAAATCCAGTGGCAGAAGCATGACAAGGGGTTGGCTCTTATAATTCAAGCGTGACAACAGCATCCATGCATTAACATGTGAAGGATAAACTAGAAGATGTTGCAGTAAAGTTGCACAAGGACCTCCTATCAAACTTATGCAAATTACAGTGGTGCAAGGAATATTTGAGAAAAATTCTGCCACAAATTGTTCCAGATCTTGAAGAGACTTGGGTGCAAGCCTGCATCACAAGATATATATATAGAAAAAAAAAAAAAAAAACTCAAAATGTGTATTGAAACATAGTCAGCCTCAATATGCAAATGTGACAGCTGAAACCTTGGCGAGTTACATGATTCAGCTCCTTTGAAAGTTGAGCTAGTCAACTGCGAGCCCTGAAAGTAGAACCTTCTAATTAAACTATGAAACAAATGTGAAATGTCAATATAACAATTACATTCACCATGAAGATTTAATTGATTAAACATAATAAAAGTAAAAGAATTTGCTTCAAACTTCACCTCTAAAAGTAACTGAATGAATATAACCCAGAAAGAGAAAGAAATACTACCAAGTTCTTTTTTGTTGTGAGATATTGGAAGATATTTAAATAATATTCTTAATTAGTATGATTTAGGTAATTAGGGATAGGTAGAGATTTATTTCCTAGTTAATATTGTTTCCTATTCTTTATATATTT
>CATIWF010166763.1:0-13444 GCA_949630135.1 Balakata baccata
ACCTTTTACAAATATCACTTTCGTTTTTCTCCAAAACTCCATTTGCTTTATGGCTGCCAAGTTTAAGAGCTTCAGCAATTTCTTCACACAGAGTCTTCTCTGACCTGTACAACGACGCCGTGTTGAAGTGCCTATATCCATCGAAGTGTTTTGATGAAATAGAAAATCTGAAGAATTGAAAACAAAGATTAGACATGATTTGCATTTTGAATTTAATTAAGAAATCAGTTGATTCAAATTAACTGTTATGTTTCTTTGTTAGAATCTTGTCCATTAATTCATCTTCGAAATTAATTTCTCGCATTTGAGCAACTGAGAGAGATGTTCTCTAATAATTGTAGTATCCGCTTGCGGTTGAATTTGAAAATTTTTTTTTTATATATTTTTCAAGTTTTGAAATCTATTTTTAGATATTAACGTAAAAATAGATATTTTTTCGATTTCAAAACTAACAAACTTTCAAAAGAAAAACACGTGTAGTAAGGAATTGTAGTGGATAGACATGTGCATTTATTAGGAGCTAAATCCCTGACATGTGTGGTAGCAAGTTTCACGGGTGAGGAGAAGTGGCTTTTCTCTCTGCATGCACCATTTGAGGATGATTAGCACGCATGAACTAGTGGCATGCGCGCAAAACTTTATTAACATTAATTATATTTAATTAATCTAATATTTTTTTTTATTTTAATTAGGGAAAAAATTTTATATGGCTCCCAACTTTTCTTCTATATATATAGATTTTATTTTCTCAATTTTGTGCTCTAAACTTATTATAATTCTCTACAATTAAATACATTTTTATTGCGTTTCATAATTTTTTCTACATGTTGATATTCTTGTTTCATATGTTAGGCGAAAAATTGCATTTTCACAATTTAGTCCAGATTTTCATATTTTATTTTCTCATTTTTATTAAGTGAAGAATTAGATATTGACGGTATCAATGTTGTTTAGATCATAAATGTGCTCTGTTTAATAATAATAATAATAATAATAAGACACATGACCCATATACAATATAAATTAACAGTAATAAGAATGATATATAACTCAATTATATTATATATATATATATAATATAATATAATATAATATAATATAAGCTTTTCTGTTGGTTAATATGATGCTTTTTCTTAATACTGTGATTTTTTTATTAATGTAATTTACTTTAAATTTCCACTTTCCATTAATTAATTAAAAATTTATATTCATATTTTATTTCTCATCTAAACTGCACCTAATTTGATTTTTCTAATTTTAAATCCTAAACTAATTAATTTTTTACAATTAAATACATTCAATTTGGTTTGAAGCAACCAATACAATTAATATAATAGACTTCAACTGTGTTAAATTATATAAGGGTTATATCTATCAACACATATAATATACATATAACATATGTATATTTAAATTATAACAAATGTTGCACTTTAAATTTATCTCTACAGAAAACATTATATATTAGCTATATGTAGGTTATATGTACAACAAGTAAATTGTTTCTGATTAGTCCTCAAACTATTCAGTTCAAGATTTTTTGACTCTTTGAGTCCATTTTCGGTGTCAAAATTGTAAAAGGTAGCCAAAAAATAGGAGAAACAGATAGGGCAACCCTGACGCACAATTATTCATTTATTAATCAATCCTCAAACAGTGGTTCTAGGAATTCCAACTGTCCAATCGAAGGTTTATTAACCCTTCGAGTCTATTTTTAGTATTAGATTTAAGAAAGAAAGCTAAAAAATAAGAGAACTAAAAAAGACAACCTTGACACATGATATTTCGTTTCTCAATTAATGTTCAAACGGTGATTTCCAAAATTCAAATTGTTCAATTTAAGATTTTTTAACCTTCTGAGTCTACCTTGAGTATCAAATCCAAATGTTATATTTTGAATTACCCATGTGCGGGATGGGATTTTATATGCTAAAACTCTTCAGACTGATCAAGTAACCCCTGCTTCTTCTTTTTTATAATTTTTTAAAACAATTATTATGTAAATATCAATCTCATTTTAAATTGCATGACCATTGATGGTATATTCTATATGTTTTCTTTCTGCATTTTCTCATATCTTTTCTTTTTTTTTTCCTAAAACAAATTTTATTTTAATGCACAAAATTATAATTATGATTTTATATAAAACTTTATACAGATGTGTTAATTCATTTTATATCTATCTGCTCAGCTAATTAAAAATTGATAGCTAAAGGTATTTTAATGGCAAAAATACTATTTCAAAAGGAAGGATAAGACTCAAAATTATTATACAAAATCTTATTAGTTTTTAACAAAAAAAAAAATCTTAGAAAACTAAAATAAATTACCTATTTATTTTTATTAATCATTTTATTCAGTAATTTGGCATGTACCATTAGTCAAGGAACAAATAATTTAAAATAAGATAATAGCAACAAATCATTATGTTTTCCTTCAATTTTAATTCTATTATTTTTAAAACAAATATTTTTTTTCTGATCTTTATGAGAAGGATTTGAAAAAAAAAATTTAAATTTACATTGTTTAATAATGCTTTGTATGTATATATATGCTTAATTTTATTGGTTTTTAAACTATTGTAATTTGTTTGGATTGAGCCCATTGTCAATATATTAAAAAAGAAACTTTAAAAGCAAAACACTCCACTTCATTTATTGGGCTCAACCTACTTTAATTTGTCTTATCTCTACAAATACTTCTTCAATGTGGCAAAGACTCCTATCCATCTGTAGAAGTTTGACACTATCACTGCATCGAAGTAGTAACTGTTGTAGCACCCTGCTTACATAATAAATATAAACTCATTATATAAACGGAATGCCACAAGAATAGTTAGATAAATTGGTTGAATTAAAACTTTTTTTATTATTAGATTAATCTATAAGTCTAACTTAACATGCTTTTTTGGTTCTTATCTCATACCATCACTTATATACATAATTACATATATGTCATTTGATTTTAATTGCTAAATTAAACTACCATATACTGTTCATATTATCAAAATACATTACATATTCTTTTACTTTATACATGACATGTCAACCAACTCAGATGCACTTGTATAAACAAAATACATAATATCATTGACCCACAAACCAGATCTCAATGTCTTTTATGAGATAGACTTTCACTTTTTTTTTTCAATTTTCGATCTACTATCTATAGACTCCTGAATTTGCATGAGAAAAACTCACGCTAAATTATTTCTAGTTTAGTTGTATATATAGACATCTAGGTTTTCCTAGATAATCACATGAAAATATGACATATTTTAAATATACATGTACATGACATATAAAGAATGAACATATTAATATACAAGGTTTACATATTTAACTAACACATATATCGATTATTAATTTGACTTGTAATGCAATGTAGGCATAATTTATATTATGTCAAACTTATATGAGCAATTCCATTTAACGTCCCAGTACTTTTCAGATCATATTTTTTAATTATTAGTCCAAGTCTCGTTCCTAAACTGTCCGTATACGAGACGTGAAATAGGGGTGCTCTACAAGGTTAAACCACCATATTCACTCTAATTTTCAGTGAAGAGCACTCCATGAGCTTAAACCTCATTGACAGATCATGATATATCTATGTAAACAAGACTAAGGGTGCTCCACAGGTTTAAGCCAATTTGTTTGATTACGATTTATCATTTGTATATAACTAGGATCAAGAGCGTTCCATGAGCTTAAACCACCTTATCCCTAAAACATATAACTGGTTCGGTATCATAAAATCCCTTAATGGTATACCATCTATTCTAATTCTAGTCTACAGGTAGAGAAATGAATATTTATATTAAAATATCTTCATATTTTAGCTACATTCTTTTATGTCTCCATCTTGTTTTACATAATATATACAAATTCACATATCACATTTATGCATATCAACATGCTTTCATATATTTTTACATCATACTTTGACATTTAGGCACAATCGGCATGTGATGAACCCACCAAAACATCATTTAAATATAGGTCACCATTTCTGTGAATAGTATTTTCATGGCTATGACAAATTGAGCTGGGCATGAAGCATGGTTCTTAAGGCTATTGGATCAACCTTCATGGTCATGGCAAATTCGGCATGGTTGTGACGCTAGTTGTGAAAGGTTCTAACTTTTGTCTTAAATTTTGTCAAAATTATACTTTTAATCCCTTTCTAAACATGTGTAGACATCATCTATAGTTATTGGATACTAAAACAAACAAGTTATCGCAATTTAAATCATCTCCTAAAATGGGATCGCAACCAAACTCACAACTCAAGCTTTATACGTACATTGTTTTCACTTTGGCACATTTGCCATTTTCTTGCTTATTAACATATTTATACATATTTAATCACTCAAAATAACATTACTAACATCTTAAACATGTGATTTTATGCTTCCAAATTTATATTTACCTTATATGCCAATATTTAACACATATTAAAGTTTATGATATTTATACTAATTCAATGTCATTTTTAAATCAATACTCACTACATTTATATACTTATTTAATAAATTTACATGTCAAGATACTCAATTTCATTCTTATATGCTCTTATATGGCATAACATAATTTCAAATACTCATTAAATATATGCATATTACACAAAATTCATCATCATGACATATAATTCAATTAATTAACACACAATCATATCTCAAGGCGAAAAAAATGCCTATATATACAAATCTCATGGAGCTCGATAAAATCCAAAGCTAAGGAGCTTGATTACTCCTCTTGGTGATCACCACCCTCCTTAACTTATTTTCTTATAACAACCACAACCATATATCAATTTCTAAAACTATGATAAATATATTTGATTATAAATCTAATCTCATAACTCCCAAACTAAGATTATTACACATGTTTTCAACCTAATCTCATGATATCTCATTTTCAATAACTTTAAAGAATATAAATATGCATAAAACTCCAACATCCTTCATCTTCCATAACCCTTTCCTTCATGGATTTCCAATCAAACAACACAATTTATTCATATAACTTCATAATCATACCAAATATATGGTTTTCTTGTATTTTCTTACATTTTGATGACAAAATACACACACACTTGCTCTTGCAAGGAACTTGTGGTCCCTTTTGTACTAACTTTCTCTTTCCTCTAAAATTTTACTAAATTTGATAATTTCTTCAAATATTGCTTTATTGTTTTCTCACTTAGTTTAATATTTAAATCACTCAAAAACTATGAAGAATCACTTATTTGGTGTTTTTGGGGGTGTATGGATAATAGTTGGTTTTTGAGAAGTGAACAAGTAGTAAAAACGGTAATAAGATTGTGAAAAAAGCTTTATATGTTCACCTTTCATAGTTATGAAAGTTTCCTTTTATGGTCATGAAAAGTTATGGTAGCAACTAATCTTAAAAAGTTATGTTAATCCCAAAAAATTTGACCGTTACAACCGCAACACTCATTTATCACGGTCATGACATTTTTATTTTTCATAATTATTGATTTATTTTCACTATTCGAAACTTTATCTGTGTTCTTCGTTCAACAAGATTATTATAACCATAAATATTTGCATTACAACTGAAAATTTGGAACTTGTAAAAAGCTATGGAATCGCTAAATCGCCTTTTTGACCCATTACTAACTGGAATATTCATTCAATTTTAAGAGAATCAAATTTAGAATAACCACTGCACACCTAAAAATAGGAATTTGATCCAAAAAAAGAATAACTAACTTACACTCAATCAGCAAATAAACATGCCAAAAATTCACCATAAATCCATCCCAATTTATACACTTATTCTCCACTTCGAAGGCATATAGGGCACTTTTGACAATATAAAAAAACGAATGCAAAAAAATTTTGAATTGCAATAACAATTATTTTCAATTTGGGAAAAAAAAAATCGATAGATATAAACTTAGAAATTAAACTTGATCCAACGAAAGAATTACCTACATTAAAACAGAAAAAGAGCATGGCACAAATTAACCTCAGATCCATCCCTATTTACGCAATTGATCTCCACTTCGAATGCATATAAAGCACTTCTAGCAAGATAATAGAAAATGACACTTTGGGCAAGATTGAATTCTTTTCCAAGTGGTTGTTTTATTTTTTTATTTTTTTCCTTCGAACACGTCATATGACTTGCACATATTTTTTTAAAGAAAGTCATATGATTTGCACATGCTATTTTAATATATATCTAACATGTTGAACAAATCATATTTTACTTATTATAATAGATAATTTTATAGTTGTATTAATACAATAGTTGCATTATAGAAAGAACTTTATTTTGGATAAATTATAATGCTTGAGTATTTGTTCATTCCTGAATTTTTGTTTAAGACAGATCAAAATTTAACTTCATATATGATTACTGAATTTTTTTTTATTGCAGTAAAATTAAAAAAAAATTATTGAGTTATATTTTTATTTCACTAAAAAATCACTTTCAACCAATTTGTATATATAGATAACTAAAAAATTAACGTAATCGCTAATATGTTACTAGAAATATAATATAATAGCCGATATAAATTCAAGAGTTTGCAAATATTTTAAAAATAATAATAATAATAAAAAAAAACACTTCATTTCTTGGTCAGGGGCATAGGGCTCTACAGACTGGGCTTTTTTCAAATTTGAGAAGAGATGCCGTCTTCAATTGGTTCTTTTTTATTGCCGAAATTTTACTAAACATTTATTTTTAACTTTTTATTTATAAAAATACATACAATTTTTTATTTTTTTTATTTTACAGATTCACTTTTCAAAAATATCTGTAAATGTGTGAGTCTGTTTTTTCTGTTAATGTATCTATTATGCAATCGCTTTTCATTTTTTCCCCATGCAATATTTTGGTACTGTTTAGTTTAGGTGTTGAATGCAATTAATATTTATTAATTGATAGCTGAAAGTTGTTGGCTGATTGATATTAGTGTTTAGTAAAATTAATTGAGATATTGCTGCTAAAATATAAAATTTTCAATAATGATATAATTTATATTATTTGAAGTATATATATTTTTATAAGTATAAGTAAATAAAATAATTATTTCATATAATTATATACTATAATTAAGATAATAAAAATAATAACATTTAATTAATTATAAATAAAATTTTAAATATATATATATAAATTTAATATTATTTATATTAAATATATTAAATAACATATAAAGCAATTAAAAATATATTATATATTTTTTATTTAAAAATAAATAATATTATTAGTTTAAATATTATTTATAATATTTTTATAATTGTAATTATAAATAATTTATTAATTAAAAATTTTAATTTGAAGAAAATAAGTATTTTATAATTAATAAAATATATAAAAATAACGTAATCA
Source organism: Balakata baccata (assembly GCA_949630135.1). Taxonomy (NCBI): domain Eukaryota; kingdom Viridiplantae; phylum Streptophyta; class Magnoliopsida; order Malpighiales; family Euphorbiaceae; genus Balakata; species Balakata baccata. Next base: position 7,371 of record CATIWF010166763.1, read on the forward strand.
AATTCAAAAATAAAATTGAATTAGCTAACTATTAATAGGTCAAACAGTTGCTGATTGAAATTATAATCAGGCTATCAGTGTTCTTGAATAAAAAATCTTCCCAAAATAGCCTAATCCAGCTTTTGAAGGATAAAAAAACTTTCAATTATTCCTACTAGTTGAACCAAACACCCCATTCGTGTCCCTGTGGAGCCGAAAGTAATACATTTACTTTGCATGTTCGTTTGTGCAGAAATCCGTACCACCGTCATCGAGCAGCGACCTGCAGTCTCATCACCATCATCGATATCAGAGAGGCCGTCGCCCGAACGCCCACTAAGGGAGCTCGAATCACTAGTGTCACGGCCTTCCAAAAGAAAATTGATCTTGTATTTTCCACTGAGGGAGTGCGATTGCGACCTTTGTGCACGCCCAGATTAGTAATAATGAAAAATATATATATAAACTAATAAAGGTGGTGGAGGTCTATGCAATCTGCAATTTGTTTATTTAGAACAGATTTAGTTCATGGAATAGCTTCCGTATAAAATAACTATTTCATGGTTCAAATTTTAAATAAGGAATGATAATTATGTAGAATTGTTATTTTTTAATTTTATAGAATACATATTACATGATAAATTAAAAAATATCTATTATACATCTCATGAAATAGTATATTTTATTATTATTCACTTCCTCTACCACCACTCACCTATTATTGCTACCGCCATCATCACCACCACTTCCACCATCCACCACCCACCACCACCACCGTGACCACCTATCCATACTGCTGCATATATTAATATTAACAATAATTCTTGTATAGAAATTGTTAATATAAATTCATAAAACAAAGCATGAAATAATAATTATCTAGGAATATTTATTCTATTTTTATCTATTTTATTCTTTAGGAATTGATATTCTATTACATACTTATTTTATTATATGAACCAAACATGACCTTAATTCTTTATTTTAATTTATTCAAAAAATCTTCCAATAGAAAACCAAATATGTATAATGGATGCATTTGTGTTCAATATTTTATTAAAATTATTGATTTAAAGATTGATATAATAGAAAAATATGTAAAAAAAAAAAGTAAAAAATAAAATATTTATATTGTAGAAAAATGGCATTATACCTTTGTTTCTTAGTTAGATCTTTTCTAAATATTTGATATACTTTGGGTAGATTTATGGTATTTGTTGGTAAATTTCGGATAAATCTTTGATAAATTTTTGTTATATTTCTAATAAATTTTGAGTGAATATTAGATAATTCTCTGGTATACTTTTAATAGACCTTTATTATGATAGATGTAGGGTAAACTTTGAATAAATTTTTGGTAAATCTCTAGCAGATCTCTAATAAATCATTGATAAATCTCTAATAATAAATCTTAGGTGTACTTTTGGTATACTTTAAGTTAACTTTTCAGCATATATATTTTTATAATATTTTTAGGAGCTTCGGCTAAAAAAATTCTTAAGTATAAGTATTTTTGTAATATCTTAGGAGCTTTCTAATATTTTGGAAAATTTTTATTTTTTATTAAGTTAAGCTCAAAATGAATTTTAGTTATGATCTTCCTCCGGTTTATTTGAAATTAGTAAACTAATGTTTAATGACAAAATTTATATTTTCAAAATTTAACATTTTCTGTTATACCATGTAAAAGCTTTAATTCAGTTAAAATTTCCTAAAATGCTATTCAGAATTAAATACTCAACCTACTTAGTTTAAAATAATAATAATAATAATAATAATAATAATAATAATAATAATAATAAATCATATACTTTCACTTTGATATCAAAATAATTTTATTTTTTAATATTCAAATACATATTTTTTGAATTTTATATCAAATATATAAAATTAATTTTTGTTTGATATACGATACTTTAAATCTATTATTTTTTATCTTTTAATTTGATAATGTTGTCATGTATATATATATATACAAATTTTCTTCTAAAAAAAGAATATAAAAAAATTAAAGTGATCATTTTGATAAAAATAAAATTTAAAAAGAAAATCAAATTAAAGTGAAGAAAAATTATGTCATTTTGAAACTGTATTAAGTAATTTATTTCATGGGAACGGTTTACTGACTGTTTCAAAAAGACATTATTTTCACTCACTGTAATTTAATTTAATTTTTTTATTCATTTTAATATTTAGTAAACAGTTCTCATAAAGTAAACTATTGTATTAGCTTCCTCACTTTAATTTGGTTTTTTATTATTATTTTGAATAAAAAACGATACTTTGATTTTTTTTTAATATTCAATTTTCAAGAAAATGTCATTTATAAGCCCTCAATATTTATCAAGTTTAAATATATTTGAACTTATATTGAATTGAGCTGATTTGAGTCAATTTTGAGTCGAGTCGAATCAAACGTGAATAGCTAAAATATTTTTTTGGGTCGAATTTAAACATTAAATTTTTTAATCGAGTCCAATTTGAATATAAAATTATAACGATTCAATTCAACTTTATTATATCCCTAATTCTCACTCCTATAAGTAAGAATATAAAATATTATAAACATGAAAATTAAAAGCATTAATTTTATGAAAATTTGGTTAAACTGAATCAAAATTAATTCGAATTTCCGAGATTAAACACTCAACAAAAAAAAGAAAAAAAGCTCATTATTAACTACTTTATAAAAACATAATGAAAAATACCTATTATTAAATAATTATAGTAAAGGAAAAAAGCTATGAATTCAGTATCTTCCAATTTCTATAAGATGTACTAAATATACTTTTCCAAAATTAAATCCGCATAAATTCTTTTACATAAGCACCTTTTGACGTTCTTAATTTATTTTAATATTTTGTTCACAATAAAATTTTTGGATTTTCATCAAAACATTCTAAATTTCTAATGCAATTTAAATAGTTATTATTTGGCAATATATATATTGAATTGAATCAAGTTGTTGAAGATTGAATCCGACTATATTTCTAGAATTTTAATTGTTAATTGGATGATAAGTATAAATTGAGCTTTTTTTTTTTATTAAACATAAGTTTAGTTTTAAAATCTTCAACTATGCATACATTAAATAATATTATAATTATCTTAATATTTATCTATAATAAATCACTTCCATACACATTGATTTGAATAATTTCATAATTGGAAAATATTAGTTTGCAATAGGACAAATGTTGACGAGTTCCACATTTTATTAAAGGCTGTTCACCATTTAGTCAAAAGGTATTAATGATTTTTGTTTTGAATCAAGCACTTATTGATTACAATAAAGATGACTGGCTATTATTTTTAAATTATAGATAATTAAGAAAAAAATAATGAGTATATTAGTCATTAAAATTATCATCTTTAATTATTAATAGAATATGACTAAAATATCCATTTTAGCTAGCTAGATTTTAGCCAACAATCTTTATTGTTTGTGAAACATATAATCTCTATTTTTTAATACTCACTTTTTAATTAGTTGGTGAGAAGAAAGAATAAGAAAAAAAAAATATTTTTAAAAATTTTTTCTCTTTTCAAGAGCTAAGTATTGAAAAATGAAGATTGTACTTAGCATTCTTCTCATAATTGCATTTCATCACAATATTTTTCATTTTAATTTCACTGCTAGTTGCTTTTTAGAAAAATTTTTGTATTTTTAAATTTTTTTTAATTTTGAAAACTATTTTCGGTAGAAGCAGGTAAATAGATGTTTTTTTCAAAAGTATATTTGAAAAAAACAGTTTATAAAAAATTAAAAAAAATCAGTTAATTAAATAAAAAATATTCAAAAAATATTTTTAAGACCTCCAATAGTAATTTCAAATACCCCTTAGCTAAATTAGGTCACTAGATCAATCCAATCACTTTAATGACATACATTTAATTATTTTATTTTTATATTTATATCTATCAATAAAAACAAAATAAATAAATATATGTTATTATGTAATTGAGTTTGATATATATAGATGATATATAAGAATTTCTCCTTTTCACATTTTCACTTTACTTTTCCATTTTAATTTCACCGATAGTTGCACGTATAGATTGTAGTTATTGAACAATTTTAAGATGAATAAATGGGTCTAATTATTAGTCATGTATTGGTTATAAAAGCTGAGAATTTTTCTGTTCATACGAATGAAAGTTTTATATTGTGGTTAATTATTAGTATAGGGAAAGACTAATGTTGACTATTACCAAAACGAATGATTGATTGAAGTAGTTTGAGACTTCTTTTCTACAATTAAGGTTTCAAGCTTGAATATTGTGTAATGAAAATTAAAATTTGCATTAGGAAAACTCTAGACTACTCCATAATGAGCTAATTAGCTCGAACCAAATTAGTTAAAATTCATAAATTTTTAGAGATCCGTTGATCAAAAAAATATAATTTGCTGTTAAAAACTTTTGTAACCATAGAAGATGCAGATAATAATAATAATAATAATAATAATAATAATAATAATAATAATAATAATAATAATAAAAGCATATTTAATAATACATTTAAAATTCCAAACTTCACTGTTACAGAAAAAGATATTTTGTAATTTTTTTTTTTGTCAAGATGTGTTTATCTATAAACCAAAATATAAGAAGAAAATATATTTAATTTGTGAACCATATGCAACTATTTTTAACAATAAATAAATATTATTTAGAGTAATTTATATTTAATTTATAATATTATTTACTTAATATATAATAAAATTATTTAATATATATTAAAATTCATTAGTTCAACAAAATATAACATAAATAAATATAAATAGCAAATAGTATAATAGATAACTAAATAATCAAATAACAAAATTACAAAATAAGTATAAATATTAATTAATAGCATAGTTAATTAGATGATTAAAAAGACCGGATGCGACTGCTTGTTGAAAATACAGTTTTATCCGAATCCTCTCTCCACATGCGACCATTTTTTCCAACTAAATACATCTGATGGGATCGGAAGCGTCTCGTGTTTGCAATAATAGTATCTGAGCTATCTTATGCAACTATTTCTAGTAAAATAGTTGCATCCGATTTGAGTGATGACTTTATATATCCGTTATATTTAAAATAGACATATTTAAACTTCATCTATTATATATTTTGTACTGGTGTTTCAAACAGAGAAACAAATAGTTGTAATACAATCAATAAATTCATAAGCTAATCCAACTCATTTTACATATATTACAGAATCTAGCTGGATCATCATGAACCTACAAATACAATACTTACCAAATTACTTTGCTCATGATTATAATTGAGCAAGAAATAGATTTCAATTTGAAGTTGAAGAAACATGTTCAAGAAGTATATTGTCCATCTCAAACTTAGACATGTCTTCCTCCATTAAGCTAATCCCTGCCTCTATACCTTTCCCTTCAACACTGTCCATGAAACCAACTATATTCTTTCCAAGAAATGGAGTTGTTACTACCCATATAGGCTTTCCCCATCCAAAATCAGTTTCATATGTAGGAAATCCACACACACTACTGAAGGTCAGATAAACCACCTCTTTACCTGAATTCTCAGCTAAACTTTTTAGTAAATTCAATTGCTCATTGCTATTTTGAAGCTTCTTTACAGTGTCTGCTTTGATATTTCTTATGGAATCTTTCATTCTCTTCAAAATTCCAAAGGAGTTATCATCATCTTTAGCTTCTATATCAACTTCCGTTGCAGCTGACCATACCAAATTCCCAAAACACAGCTTTTGCAGTGGTGGTTCCATTCTTGCTCGCAAGTTGACTACCTGATTCAGTTTATACACCTTATTATTCTTAGCTTCATCATCAGCCTGAGTGATGGCTATGAAACGACTCCATATAAAAGCAGTCAAAGCCAACACAGGCGATGGCCTTTCTCCATTCACAGCATATTTACTTACAAGAGCTTCTATGGAAGAAGCATCGAACACAAAAACCTTTGTGATTATCCTTTCCTTCAGATCAAATGATGTCGCTGGATCAAACCCAGATAAATCACAGGGTGGGAAAAGGGTGGCCGAACCGAAATAAGGAATACAAATGTTTTTATTATTCCCACTAGCAATGGCAGCCCAACTGTTTTGGAAC
>CATIWF010166767.1:0-26568 GCA_949630135.1 Balakata baccata
TTCAGAGGTATTTTCTCATTTTCTACTTTTTATGTTGAAATTAAGATCCAATTCCATGTCTCTATTCAAACTTTGAGAAGTGACAATGCTAAAGAATATTTGTCTACCACTTTTCAAAATTACATGATTCAACATGGTATTCTTCATAAGAGTTCTTGTGTTAATACACCATCTCAAAATGAGGTTGTTGAGTGGAAAAATAAACACCTTCTGAAACTACAAGAGCATTATTGTTCCAAATGAAGATTTTTAAATGTTTTTGGGGCAGATGTTGTCTCTACAGCTTGTTTTTTGATTATTCAGATGACATCGTCTATTCTTAATGGTGAGACACCTTATCATGTTCTTTTTCTAGATACAACATTATTTCCTATTGAACCTACGATCTTTGGATGTACTTGCTTTTATTTGGGATGGTTGTCCTCATGTCACAAAATTAGATCCAAAATCTCTGAAGTGTATTTTTCTTAGGTATTCTTGTGTCTAAAAAGGGTAGAGGTGTTATTGTCCTACTCTTAACAGGTATCTTGTTTCAGTTGATGTCACCTTCTTTGAGGACATTTCGTTTTCTTCATCTCCATCTTGTACAAGTCAGGAGGAGGATGATGATGATTTGTTAATCTATACCACTACATCTTCAGTTTCTAATCCTGTTGAGTCTATCTCTGCTCGTCCTAAGCCTCTTACACTACAAGTCTATTCTCGACGAACGACTCCCTCAGTTTCATGTCCTGTGCTAGCTACATCTGCTCCTTCGTCGTCAAATCCAATCCCTTAATCTGTTAATCCATATGAAATTCCCTTTGTTCTTTGAAAAGGTAAATGTCAGTGAAGTTATCTTGTTTCATCTTTTATGTCTTATAATCATTTATTATCGTCATCTTGCACTTTTATTGCTTCTCTGGATTCAATTTTTATTCCTAAATCTGTTCGTGAAGTACTATCTCATCCTAGTTGGCATCGGGCTATGATTGAGGAAATGAATGCCTTAGAAGATAATGATATTTGGACTTTAATAAATTTGCCTGCAGGGAAGAAAGCAATCAGCTGTAAATGGATGTTTGTAGTAAAATTTAATCTTGATGGATTAGTTGCACATCTGAAAGCTCGCTTGGTTGCTCAAGGATATGCCCAAACATATGGTGTAGATTATTCTGACACTTTTTCTCCTGTTGCTAAGCTTACATCTGTCATATTATTTATCTCTATGGCTGCCACTTATAATTGGCCATTGCATCAACTAGACATAAAAAATGTTTTTCTTCATAGTGATCTTTAGGAAGAGGTTTATTTAGAGCAACCACCTGAGTTTGTTGCTCAAAGGGAGTCTAGAAAGGTATGTCGTCTTTGTAAATCATTGTATGGACTCAAATAAAGTCCTCATGCTTGTTTTGAAAAATTTAGCCAAGCTATTGAGTAGTTTGGAAGGAGAAAAAGTCAGTCTAACCATTCGGTATTCCACAAAAAGTTTGCGGATGGCATTATTTTGTTAGTAGTGTATATGGATGACATTGTCATTACTAGTAGTGACACTACATGTATCTCATCTGTTAAATCATTTCTTTAGGGCCAGTTTGATACTAATGATTTGGGGATGTTGAAATACTTCCTAGGTGTTGAAGTGAACAGAAGCAAAAAGGAAATTTTCTTATCTCAAAGAAAATATGTACTTGATTTGTTGTTTGAAACAGAAAAATTGGGGGCTAAACTGTGCAACACTCTAATGATTCCTAATTTGCAACTAACAAAAAAAGAATAATTATTTAAGGATCCTGAGAGGTATAGAAGATTGGTTGGAAAGCTCAACTATCTTACTGTGACCCATCTAGATATTGCATATTCAGTTAGTATTGCAAGTCAATAATGTCTTCTCCAACTGTTCATCATTGGACGACAGTGAAACAAATATTGTATTATTTAAAAGGAGCACATGAGAGAGGCATTTTGTATGACAATCATGGTCATACTAGAATTGAGTATTTTTCTGATGATGATTGTGCTGGATCTAAGGATGATAACAGATCTACTTCAAGCTATTGTGTATTCGTAGGCAGAAATTTGGTTTCATGGAAAAGCAAGAAGCAATCTATTGTCTCACGTTTGAGTGCAGAATCAGAATATCGAGCTATGACACAATTTGTATGTGAAAATATATAGATATACCAGCTCCTTACTAAAGTAGTTCTCAAGTCTTCAGTACCGGCTAAGCTATGGTGTGATAATCAGACTGCTCTTCATATTGCAGCCAATCTAGTATTTCATGAACGAAAGAAGCATATCGAAATTGATTGTCATTTCATTCGTGAAAAGATTTAGCAAGGTCTAATATCTACAACATATGTAGGACTGGAGAACAATTAGGAGATATCTTTATAAAAGCTCTTAATAGAGTTCATGTTTCTTATATTTGTAACAAGCTAGACATGATTGACATCTATGCTCCAGCTTGAGGGAGAGTGTTACAAGATTATAAGCTATATTATAGGATGTAAATATGTATTATTAGCCTAAATAGGAATTAGCTTGATTTTCTTCCTATTTTGGTCTTTACAAAGTTATATATATATGTGTATTCTTTTATAGTGAAATGCACAATCAAATTCTTTCAATTCTTTGTCTTCATCAATATTCATTTACGGTTTGACTTATTTAGATTTCATTTGGGTTGTGTAAAAACTTACTGGGTCTAAATTTAAGAAGATTCATGTTTACACTGAAATTCATTTGCACTACTATTTACTATTTAGTTCTAATGAATATTTGATTTTCTTAAAAAGGTTGACTCTGAGTTTTATTTCTTTTTTTTTCTCCCCCTTTTTCGATTGTTTAGGAGTTATGAAAGGCAAACTTTGTTGCATGATAATTGATATTTTTTATTGTGGTAGGTTGAAGATCAAGAAATTGTTCTTAAGTTATGGAAAAAGTCTCTCCTGTTTCTTTTTGTTTTTTCATGATTTCTTTTCACTCTAGCCTTTTTGCTTTTTTTTAATAAAAAAAATCTTTATTAGCTATGATTATGTGAAAGACTATAAATTTGTGGCAATCTTCTATGCAGATTTTCATATAGGACCTGATTTCTTAAAGAACTATTTTCTTAGTGGATGTGTTTAGGATTGCTAAGCTGGAAGTCTGCATGTCCAAGTCCGGATGAGCTAGAGAGTTGGCTAGCACTTAGCTAGAGAGTTAGCTGGCTCCAAGGAGGAGTGTTAAGAGCACTGCTTACTTGGCTCTAGCTGTCATATTTTTGTTTTCATTAGATGATTAAGTTTCCTTTCTTATTAACTAAATCAAACCAATCCAGATTCTTAGGAATCGATTGGTTGTTTCTATCTTTATGTTCCATGATTCTAGAACCTTAATTTCAGTAATTTATTTCTTGTTCTTTGTATTTAAGTTGTTGTAATCTTTCTTTTCAATTGAATTATCAGAATTCATTTCTCTATTGCTCTATTCATTTTCTTTCATTTTGTATCTTTTATCATTTTAAATTCTAACAATTGGTATTAGAGTTCTCTTCTTAAGGGACCTATACTTATTTCTCTAAATCATGGAAGGAGAATCCAATCTCATATCAATTGCTCCCACTATGTTCGATGGAACAAATTATCAAATATGGGCAGTGAGAATGGAAACCTACCTAGAGGCATTGGATCTCTGGAAAGCAATAGAGGAGGACTATGAAATCCAAGCACTACCTGCAAATCCCACTATGACACAATTGAAGGCACACAAAGAAAGAAAAACTAGAAAGTCAAAAGCAAAGATTTCAATATTTGTAGCAGTCTCACCTACCGTATTTACAAGGATCATGTCTCTAAAGTTAACAAAAGAGATATGAGATTACCTGAAAAAGGAGTATGAAGGTGACAAGAGGATAAAGAGCATGCAAGTGTTGAATCTCATCAGGGAGTTTAGCTTCTTGGAATAGCTAATAGGGTTAGACTACTTGGAGTTGAGTTCAAAGATTTAAGGATTGTTGAGAAAATCCTGGTTACAATCCTTGAAAGGTATGAGGCCACAATCTCAGCTTTGGAGAGTACCAAAGATTTGTCAAGAATTTATCTGGCAGAGCTACTAAATGCCCTTTGAGCACAAGAACAAAACAGATTAATGAGAGAAGACATATTAACAGAGGGAGCACTGGCAATAAAGCATCAAGGAGCTTCCAAGAGTAAATGGAAGAACAAGAAGAAAGATAGTGATGGCAGTGACACCAGTGCAAAACCTGTAGCTAGAAAAGGGAAAACGGATAAAAATTCATATCCACCATACATTAGTTTAATATTAATTTATTTATCTAATAGAGAGTAGATAATAGAAGTTTTGTATTACAAAATTAAAATTTAAATAGTTTTTTATTATAAATAATAGTTTTAATACTGAATTGTTGTAAATCATATAATTATAATATTGTCTAATTCACCCTAAAGATCCAACTGAGGCTTGGAATATTTATTTTCATTTTTTTTTTCACGCAGCTTCTTTTTTTTTTTTTCCTTTCAATCTTAACTACTTGATTCAAATCGGCACTACCATTACCATCCTTCAACCACAAATTATCTCATACTTGGATTTTATTTTCAATAAATTTATTTTTTGGGAATATTTCCATCTCGAAAGGATTTGTGAGGATGATATTTGACAGAGTCATTATCTTATGCATTTTATAGGATTGAGACATAGCTAATTTTGACTTAGTATTTTAATTAACAACATTGCATCATTTTTGTATTTTTAACTTATAATATTAGAGGTGTACATGGTCCAGTATAATTTGGGGATTGAAAAATTTTTAGTCTTGTCTTGAACATTTAAAAATTTCTTAAAGTCTTGCAATTGCCTATAAAAAAAAAAAAAAGAAAAAAAAATCTTCATATTGTACTTTTTTCAAAAATTCTTGACAATTGGATATGGACACGATTCTTCGGTTATGAATAATACTGAAACAAAATAATTTGATATTCAGATAATTTAATTTTACATAAAAAAAATCTAATGTTTAAGAAAGTTACATAATTTAAAAAAGATATTGAATAAAAAGAAATGGTACGTTCTTTGACATAGAGCAATGAATAGAATTTATGAAAACATAATGAACAAAAAGGAAACAAACAAAATTATAAGTCAGTTCTTGTTACACCAAAAACTTGCACAGGATAACAATAAACGGCATTGATTGCTCAAAGCAAACCTTGTCGGAACTTCATATTGTTCACCTCAAATTCCTCAAACTGCCTACTCATCTTTCTTTAGAGCTTAGGATCGGATAGAAACTTAGGATCTGGCTCATGTTTCTCGGAAGGCTCCTTCATTGCCATACAAATGTAGAATGCAACAACTATATTGACTGATATGACAGCAAGGAAACCGCTCAACAGAGTCAAGGAATGACGAGACAAACGGGTTAAACCTGTTCCAAATGGACAACCCTAATCAAGTAATCTGAATACAAATTCTATATTAGCAATCCCATTCGTTAGAACATATCTTGACCAAAATTTACTAGAGCATATAGAAAAATTCATGTTATAAACAAGTTTATGCAGAAGCAAACCGAACAATGATTCCTTTTACATTTTGGAATATTTGCAGGAAAAACTTGCTTCAGAAAACCAGCAAACTACAATTTTATCCATCAATTAACAACATGCAGGTGCATAGCGTGATATTCTCCTCAACAGACTGGAAATGGGTGTTGTCATGTGTGCTCCTAAATAGACTGCAGCGGCAGCTATAGTTCAGCTAACATAACGATTCATTATATTTTCTGTATGATTTTCCTCTTGGCTTTACTTCTAGGAGATCGTCAGAATCTTTTTTAGTTTTCAGCATCCAACAAGAACCCATACAGAAGTTGGACCATATTCCTTTTAGGAATTTATGTAGTTCTTAGTTAACAAAATTTATATCCTTAAAGCCAGAGTTCCATAGTCATCTTAATTTCACACGTTACACATTTCAACCCATAAAAGGAGTTGGACCAGATTCATGCTGGATGTGTATGGACAGCTAGGACAGGATAATAGCAAAATCTGTCTTTGAATCGCTCCTGATTAAACTCGATGCCCATAAATAAATTGTTACATTTATGGTCCAAATGAATTCAAATATCCCATGCTCTTTCCCTCTTTATTTTAAACACTAATTTTGCCTAAAATGTCGGTACCATCATTATGGTCACAACCACGAAATGATTTTGTTATAGAATTGGAGTATGAGTAGTTGTATATTGACAGATGGATTGGAAGAGAGAGAGAGAGAAACACAGCCTAGCAGACATTATACTGCTTCAGAACTTATCATTTCAAGAATTAGACGAACTTAATGTGAAGAAGTTGCTTCTAAAGGTGCAACTAGTTGGTATTAGGACAGTTTGGAAAAGTAGCTGCTCAGTGTCCAAACTAATGCATCCATGACATTCAAATAGGGACTTATCATCAAATTCAAAATTACCCCTAGTATAAGCTAATTTGAGTAAAAACACCAATTCAGAGGTCATTGCACAACCTTATATACAACTACATCACGAACTTGTAGTTATTTTTATATTAACGTTCAGTTTTATTTTGTGGCTTATGTCCATTTGTGGCTATAAACATGGATGCAGCTTAAGTGAGAGGTACTCTTCTTTTCTGCCATTTAAGTAGTATTCAAGTCAAACTGAAATTAATGAAAGAAAGGGAGAAGATCAATTCAAATAGTTTCTACAGTCGCAGATCCTGGATCCTCTATAGAAAGCCTCTGTTATAAATTAGCAAAAACAGGTCGGAATGGAAAGAACTCTTAAAAACACGGACCAAACTGAGTCCATATCTGATTTCAGGGTAAAGGACACAACCAGATTGGAAGCACGGGCCTGTAACAATTTGCTTAGGCCATCATATCTAAATGGCTAAAGTCATACCTTGTTGCTGACATGTCAGCCAATATGACACCATTGACCAAATCAAATATTTTTCTTTCTCGTGTTAGCATTAGGGAGTTCCATGCATGTTTTATGAATTGAACGGGGCAAGATGTACAAAAAAAAGAGTCAAAGTAACTAAGTGGTTCAAAAATCGTTGTAGGGGAAAAAATAGAAAAAATGAACATTTTTAGGGGGCTGGATATGACTTAAGTCTGTCTCTAAATTTATAATTGGAGGAAAAAAAAATCTTAGTTGGATCTTCCTTCTCTCATTTATAGAGAATAAAGACAGCTCAAACCTCTTTTAACACAATTTGCAGATATAAAAAGGCTCAAACCTTTGCAGTTCAAATAAGACAAAGAAAGGACCACTCCTATGCAAATGAAGATCAAGTAAGACAAAGTAAGGGCTATTGCTATGCAAATGAAGATAGACGCCAAAGAGCCAATATGTAGTCCAAGTTTCAAATTCGGTAGGGAAGCACGAGGTCCTAACAGTTAATAGAATGTTCTGTTCAATGAAAATAGGGCTACCAAGCAAATAGACAAATCTCAGCATCTATTGATCCAACAATCAAGAAGACTCTGGATTTCCCTAGAAAGCTTAAAGGTCTCAGTTTTCTTCCATCAAAGCCTGCGTCTTACAAATGATGAATTGAATTCGCATCATTGCACAGATTGTTTGCTAGTTGTTAATATCTTTTGCTTCAAGATTAAGTGCCCTCAAAACACTGTAGTCAGGGAGAAGAAATCATTCACCAGCCCCTCCTTCTATCACCATATCTAAGGTTATCCTTGCAAATATCCTTTCTCCATTCATGCCTAGCAGGCTAGCACAATCTTGTTTCACCTATCTCGTTCTCTCTCGCTTTTCTTTCTTTCTTCCTTTTATTTTGGAATAAAATTTAGGAATTCATGTAATATTAATATATAAAATACATGATCAGCATGCTATAGATGTTTGTAGAAGTTCTCAGAAAGAGTTTAACAGAGAACCTAGATCGATTTCCTTTGACCTTTCAACTAATATCAAAACATTAGTATCCCTCAAAATTGGTCAAAATTCATTCAAAAACCAAAATTTAAGTCTTCCTTCTAGAGATAAGTATTTGTTGCTACTAAATTTCGGAATGCTGTCCCATAAGAACTTCCTGACAGAATATAACTAAGAGTAATTGCAATCCCATGCTATTGGAAGCAATTTTGGATTTAGGGGAGCTCTAGATGTTAGTCAAAAATAGATATTTCAAAATTTTTTATTTTAAGCATGACATGCAAACACACTTTGCATGCTAACTTTGAGTATTTATCCATAACTTTTATAAATCACATTTTGTAACATTTATAAATAATAATATACATTTGCCAATATCATCTTACGATTTTTAGAACAAAATGGAAAAATAAAAAGTTAATACAAACCTTTTAGAACCGAGTTTACTAAAATACAAATCAAACAAAAAGACCAAAAACTTTAGTTATATTTGATGAAACTCCTTTATTAATCCAAGATATATGATCACCAAAAATTCTTCTATTGATGCTCTCTTTCTCTTACTTTTAAGAACAAGAGGAAATATAATTTCTCTCTTCAATTTTTTTTTAAGAGCAAGAGGATTTTTTTTTCTTTTTTCTTCCTATTTCTTTTTCTCTTTCACATTTTACTACTACTTTTTTTATCTTCTTTTAGGTTTATTTTTATCTTTAAGATAAGCAAGAGTAAGCAAAAGACAAAATTGCATTAATTGCAATGTTGATAATGGCTTGGCAAAGTGGCTAAACGCATTACAAGACAAGGTGGCAACAAACATTAATTATTTAATGCAAGGTGGCACAATTCATTGCATGGTGGTAAAGTTATGAAAGAAGGATGGTGGAAGAAGTAAAGTTAAGGTGGAAAAAACAATGTCACATTAATCATGGTAATTACTTTAATATACCATTATGCTTAATTTAATTAATTAACAACTTAATAAAATTATGATAATTGTAATTAACACTTTACTTAAAATTATATAAGAGAAATAGTTAAAATTAATCAAAATTAATTTTAATTCAAATAATATAAGTGATTATTTCTAATTTAATTATCAATTAAATTAATTCTCACATCATAAAAATGTTGATTAGCCAAATAATTTAATTTGGGTGTGACTTATAAGGTCAATAATTTTACCTGAATGGAAATATAGTATTAACTTATTAATATTATATCATACACCATTTCCGAATTCCTACTGTACTTGGACATATTAAGTATCCTTATAGAGTTCTTTTAATTACTGATAAAATATTGAATATTAGTTTGACCTCTAGATCATAATATTAAGTCCTCTCGTTATGATCTCTATATTGATTAGGGTCACAGCATGTCAAACCCTATTGATCTATATACTAATAAGTGATAATTTGTGTTTGGATTAAAATAAGACTTACTATTATTAGTCTAAACTATTATTAGTCTAACTAGTAATATTGATCTCATATCAAATAAGTCATATTTTTCCTGGCCAGAAATATATTTTATCAAAACCAAAATATCAGCTCCATTAGGATCTTGTCCTAGTGTAATAGGATAACGAGTCCTGCTATTGATAATCTCATATCTCACTACATGACTAACTGTAGTGACTACGAGCCGAATTATCAAGCGTGGATAGCCTAGTATAAGGCAAGCGCACCTCCACAACTGTCCATGGAAGGACAATTTTGATACCTCAAGTCAAAAGACTTTGAGTTATAAAAAACTCATATATTATGACCAAGATAATAATTGTTGACATCAAGCACTACCTGTGCAGTTATTATCAGGTCTCACTGTTCGGTACCCTTAACTCTTTAAAACCTACTGGTTTATCCATATATCATTATATCATGAAGAATGAAATTCCTTCTCAAAATAAATCATGTGATAATCTAGAGGCTCAATGAATGTCCAATTCACTGTCCTTTTCCGGTTACGAACATTTTTAAAATTATCTTTTATCAAAGATATTTATCTCATTATTATCAATAATTTGATAAAAAATTATCTGTGGATAATCAAAAGGTTGTATATTTCATAGTATAATATAACTATTACATTCATACTTTAATCAACAACTTGAATATTTTATTTATTATGAATGTGAAATATACAAATATCCATTGTGGTATATTATTTAATATATAAAAAGAAATACACTAGGGCATACACATCACTGATAACAAACTCTCACTTGCACTAGTGCCATTCACTATAGTATCTAGGACCTATCTTTTGAAGATGAAAGTCTAACTGTGCTTGTGTCATAGGCTTCGTGACTGGATCAGCCACATTGTCAGCTAATGGAACTTTATGCACCGAGATATCACTTCGCCCAACGATTTCTCTAATTAAATGATAGCACCGAAGCATATGTTTGAAGTTCTTATGAGACTTTGATTTCTTAGACTGTGCAATTGCTCCATTATTGTCACAATACAAAGGAACGAGACTATGAATAAATGGAACCACATCTAAATCCATTAGAAAGTTCTTCAATCACATAGCTTCTTTGGCAGCATCTGAGCCTGCAATGTATTCAGCCTCTAGGGTAGAATCAGTAATGGTCGTTTGCTTGGAACTTTTCCATACTATTGTTGCACCATCCAAAGTGAACACATGCCTTGATGTGGACTTCAATTCATCCTTATATGATTGAAAATTAAAATATGTGTATCCAACCATACTCAGATCGTCTCCTCTGAAAACCAGGAACAAATCGTTAGTCCTTCTCAAGTACTTAAAGATTGACTTGACTGTTGTCTAGTGTCCTTCACTTGGATTGGACTAATACTTGCTAGTCAAGCTAACAACAAAGGCTATGTCTGGTCTAGTACACAATATATCATAAATTAGACTGCCTATGGCTAAAGCATACGATATGCCAACTATTCGTGTTCTCTCTTTAGGAGTTTTGGGACTTATCTTCTTAGAAAGATGCACTCTATGCCTTACAGGTATTAATCCTCTTTTGGAATTTTTCATCCTAAATCTTTTAAAAATCTATTCCAAATAGAGGGTTTCAGACATCCCTAACATTCTCTTAGCTCTATCTATATACAGCTTAACCAATAATGTAGGCTAC
The DNA here is from genome assembly GCA_949630135.1 of Balakata baccata. Classification (NCBI taxonomy): domain Eukaryota; kingdom Viridiplantae; phylum Streptophyta; class Magnoliopsida; order Malpighiales; family Euphorbiaceae; genus Balakata; species Balakata baccata. The sequence goes on from CATIWF010166767.1 coordinate 11,016, forward strand.
TTCTCGTAAGTCTTTCATGGAGAAGGTGGAGGATAACCAAATCTTTATGTTAGTTAAAAAACCAAAATCATTTCCCATGATTAGAATATCATCAACCTACAAGACTATGAAAGCAATCTTGCTCCTACTAACTTTCTTGTACACACAAGCCTCATTAGGATTTTGAATAAAGTCATAACTCTTTGTGGCTTCATCAAAATGCTTGTTCCAGCTCTTTGAAGCTTGCTTACGACCATAAATGGATCTCTTAAGCTTACACACTTTGGAACTATCTTCAGAATCAAATCCTTTAGGTTGTTCCATATAAATTTCTTCTTCAAGAAATCCATTAAGAAAAGTAGCTTTGACATTCATCTACCATATCTCATAATCATAGTATGCTATAATGGCTAAGAGTATTCGAATACTTTTAAGAATGGCTACAGGAGAGAATGTCTATTCATAGTTAATCCCTTTTTATTAGCAATACCCCTTCGTTATAAGCCTACCTTTGTAAGTATCAATATTCCCTCTAGAATCTAGTTTGCACTTATAAACTCATTGACAACCTATTAGAACTATTCCTTTAGGTGGGTCTACAAGTTCCCAAACTTGATTCTAGTGCATGAAATTTATCTTAGCTTGCATTGTTTCTTACCACTTAAGAGCATCAATATCAGTAATTGCCTTCTCATAAGTGACAAGATCTTCTGGTTGATCATTACTGCTAAATATGAACAACTCTTGGTCATGTTCGGTAGTAAATCCATACCATCTAGGAGGGCGTGAAGCTCTTTTAGACCTCCTAGGAGCTGAAGTGATATCCTTTGTCATGTTAGGCTCAATTGGCTTATCAATCTCTATTGGTTCAACCACTTGGATTTGTTTTTCAGATGACTCTTCATCTAAAACAATGTCTGCTTTGCCTCCTTCTTTGAGAAATTCTTTCTCAAGAAAAATGGCATCTCTACTCACAACAATAATTTGTTCGTCAAGTAGATAGAAATAATATCCCAAATTATTTCTAATAGCAGCATATTCAACAAATCGTCCTTTAGTGAACTGTTCCTCTAACTTATCTGTGTTTTGCCTTTTAATATAGGCAGGACAATCCCATATCTTGAAATGATATAATATAGGAGTTTTACCAATCCATGTCTCATATAGAGTGTTATTCACATATTTAGAATGAACTTTGTTAAGAATGTATAACGTTGTTTTCGTAGCATATCCCCAAAAGGAGATAGGCAAGTTAGTATAACTCATCATACTCTGTACCATGTCTAACAGTGCACTATTTCTCCTTTCACTCACACCATTTAGTTATGGTGTGCCAGGTGTAGTAAACTGTATGACAATTCCATTTTCTTTAAGGTAATCATTAAATTTAGTACTTGAATATTCACCATCTCGATCCAATCGAAGTGCTTTAATGTTCTTTCCTAATTTATTTTCTACTTCGGCCTTATACTCTTTGAACTTTTCTAAGAATTCAAAGTTTTATTTCAATAATACAAATACCCATATCTAGATTTATCGTCTACAAAGGTAATGAAGAATCGATAACCTCCTCGGGCTATTTCCTTAAATAGTCCATAAACATCAGTATGAATTAATTCAAGAAGGTTCTTAGCATGTACCATTTAACCAACAAATGAAGCTCTAGTTATTTTTCCTTGTATACATGACTCACAAACATAATCATTAGACCGAGAATCTAAACCTTTTAGGATTTTCATATCTACCAACTTGTGGATCCTTGCATTGAAAACATGACCAAGTCTTAAGTGCAAAACTCGTGTCATACTTGAATCATCATACTTAGTTTGATAAGAATTTTTATTTATGTTGCTCAATAATAACTCTTTATTATTTATTTTATTAGACTTATCACAATATAAATAATATAAGTTATGATGTTTAATTCCAATGCCAATAAAATTATCATTAAAATAAATGTAACACACATATTTGCAAAATAGGAATTCATAATTGTTGCTGGTCAAAGTAGATACAAAAATAATGTTCTTGTAGGCATTAAGAATGCACAAAACATCCGATAATAAGATTATATGATGGTTTAACAAAATAGAGATATCTTCCACTTGCTCGGCTGCAACTTTTACTCCATCACCAAGAGTGAACTTTATCTCCCCATCATATAACAACTTCCTATGCCTTAGATCCTGCAGAAAGGAAAAAATATGGGTAGTTGCTCATGTGTCTAAGACCTAAGCATATGATGAGTTAAAAAACGATCACAATTTAAATCAATATTTAAATTCAAATGATGAGAAATACCTAAAAGACCTACAATCCTTTTACCTTTAGTCTTCTCTAGACTATTTAGATAAACTAGACAATTTCTCTTCCAATGACTATCCTTCTAATAGTGGAAGCAGATTCCTTTGTCAGCCTTTGGTTTAAGTTGGCTTAAAGCTGGAACTTTTGTCTTCCGTGAAACTCTTTCCTGTAGTAGTCTTTTTCTTCTACTATTTCTTTAGGTGAGAAGAAGAAGCTGCCCCCAATACTTCTACCTCTTTCTTTTGGGGCTTAACCACAGTATTTTGGTGATAAAACAAATTTTATTACAGCTCTTGCAAAGTGAACTCCACTTTGTTCAAATAGAAGTTAGAAATGAAACATTCATAAGAATGTGGAAGTGATATTAAGATATGGTCTATCTTAAGCTTCACATCCATAAAGAAATTGAGATCTTCAAGGCAATACATAAGCTTTATCATCTCACCAACATGTTCACCAACATCCTGGCTGTCCTTCATTTTCATTTGGAATAGTTAAAATGGGTAGTCCTACTAAGCTTGCCATAACTTTCCTTCGATAGCTCCAAAATGTCATCACAAGTTTCTATCTTTTCATATTGCTCGTATAGCTTATTTTCCATAGAAGCAAGTATATAACACTTTTCTTAGGTTATCTTATCAACCCAATCCTTATAATATTGATTTTCAACCTCACTTGCATTAGTGACAGACGTTGTTGGTTTTACTAGCAACATCCCACAAGCACGGCTGGAGAAGCACCATTTTAAGGTTCCTCAACTAGTTTATATAATTAGGCTCGGTGAACCTATTACGATCCAAAAGTGATTGGAATTGTGATGGTGTAGCCATATTATTAGAGAAAATAAATACAGAAAAAATAAAATATATTAGTTTAATTTATATTAATGGTCAAACCAATTAACCAAAATGATATGGACACATAATTATAATGGTTTTTTCCACTAATTTGGTTCATCCTACACTTCCTTTATATGAAACGGAAGTTTCATTGGATGAACTTCTAGTGGGTAAATTGAGTCTCAATAATACTCTAATTAATAATCTTTAGCTTCCCATAGTGGCTTTCTTGGAATATTTACATATTAATGAGATAACAACTCCTTATCAAATACAACAATTGTAAACCTAATTTATTTCCTTTTTAACCAGCTCTTAATACACTAACTCTCAGCTTCACAAAATAACATTATTATGCTAACATGTTAGATAAATCCTACTTACAAGATTAGTAGAACAAATGGATGCAATCTAATGCCACTCAGCTTTCACAAAATAATATTCTTGCAACACTAGATGCTCATCCATTTTACAAGTCAAATATATTATTTAACCTTATCATTAATATACAACAACTTGCATATTAATATTCTCATGAAGAGCCTTAATGTAGACATCTTATATCTTTATTAGATTCATTATATTTGAGAAGATTACTTGGTCATTTATCCTAATTTTAAAGTCTCACTTTGCATATTAATCAAATTAAAAATCTACTAACATCCATAAAGCAGTAAATTTATCTTCGAATTATCACAAAATCTAATTTTAAGATTAATGTTTGCATATTAGCCTTTTTCACATATGATCATAAAAGGTAAACACATCTATACTTGTATGGTTATGGATCTTTAAACATACATATAGTATTAGATTGAATAAAATGCATATTACCCTTTTTTAGTATGCATTTTATATTTTATAAACAAATGTGTACTCATTATATAACTATATTATATAATTTTAAAATTAAATTAATTTTAGAGTCAATATATATATATATATATATTGTGAGTATACTTTTATATCTACCTCATCCAAAAATGGATTTTATACATAAATGTTCAATTTTTGCAACAACTTGGAAAAATTAACAATATAAAAATTTATATATAATTTAAATCTCATTTAAATTATTACATATATTTTTGTTTTTTTATTATTTTTTAATCCAAAATTAATATTTAAAGCTCACACTATTCCATCATTTACCACACATAATCACATCACATGCAATTAAAGAAATTAATCATGTAATTTACAATTCTATTGCAATTGCTAGAAAAATTCTCACCCTGAAATAGAAAAGACAAAGTAAACTCCATCTTGGAAAGTCTTTTTTGTTGCACCTCCTCAAAATTTCGGGTCTCCTTGCTCTAAAGGAAAACAATTATATTTTATCCTCTTGGCATACCAAGAGCTTCAATATAATGGTAAGAATAAATTACGGATCTAATAATATTACAAACCAATATATGAAAATAATATAACTCCTTACACATTTGAAAATCTAAAACAGAAGGAGGAAAAATATCATGTAACATAACATATAGATCAAATCTAAAAAAACAACAAAAACATCATTTATAACCAAATTGAGCCTACTAATATAAAGGAGAATCATTTTACTCAAAAAATTATGGGAAGGCTCTAATACCAATTGTTGGAAGAGATTTTGGATTTAGAAGAGTTTTAGGTATCGGTCAAAAATAGAGATTTCAAAAATTTTTATTTTAACCGAAACATGCAATCACACTTTGTATGACATGCAAACACACTTTGCATATTAACTTTGAGTATTTATACATTACTTTTACAAATAATATTTTGTAACATTTATGAATAATATTCATTTGTCAAGATCATCTCATAATTTTAGAACAAAATAGAAAAACAAAAGGTTAAGACGAACCTTTTAGAACCAAGTTTATCAAAATACAAACTAAGTAAAAAAGGCAAAAGCTTTAGTTGTATTCAATGAAACTCCTTGGTTAGTAAAAGATATATATCACCAAAAATTCGCCTATTGATGCTCTTTTTCTCTTACTTTTAAGAACAAGAGGAATTCTAATTTTTCTCTTCTATTTTTTTTAAGAGGAAGAGGATTTTTGTTTCTTTCTTCTTCCTTCTTTTTCCTCTTTCTTCTTTCTTCCTATTTCTTTTCTCTCTCACATTTTACTACTACTTTCTTATCTTCTTTTAGGTTTGTTTTTATCTTTAAGATAAGCAAGAGTAAGCAAGAGACAAAATTGCATTAATTGCAATGTTGATAATGGCTTGGCAAGGTGGCTACAAGCATTAATTGTTTAATGTAAGGTGGCACAATTCATTGCTTGGTGGCAAAGTTATGGAAGAAGTAAATGCAAGGTTGAAGAAACAATATCACTTTAATAATGGTAATTACTTTAATATACCATTATGGTTAATTTAATTAACGACTTAATTAAATTATAATAATTTAAAAAAATACTTCAATTAAAATTAGATAGGAGAAATTAATCAATATTAATTTTAACTCAAATAATATAAGTGATCATTTCTAATTTAATTCTCAAAATGAACTGCTGAGGAAACTAGAATGCTGATGCTATCCTTAAAGTATACACTCAGTTCTATCATCAACTGAAATATTATCCCTGCAGCAGGAGATGCCCACTTTTAAGATGGGTCTTTTGTAAGATATTTCCTTATTTTCTCATATGAAATTGGCTAATTCCCATGCATAAAATTAGATAAATCGATGTCAAAAGTCGAGCCACGATTGCTTATCTCTGAACCATAAGATACAATTCGGAGTACAAGAGTGGACCCTCATATTTTTGTATTTTTACTTAGATGATTTTTATGAATAGTACCATGGCAAGCCTCTCTAATTGCTCTCACCATAAGGATGTCATCATTTAAAAATTTTGTAAGCTCTACCTTTTTATTCTCCCAAGATTGTGAAAAGCCAAAAAATATTGTGGTGAATGCCATGCATTGTTTCCCAGCAACACCAAAATCAACAACAACTAAAGCTTTTTTGACTTTCTCTGATTCAGCAGGTACCACCTCAAATACCTTCTGCCTTTTTCGGAACATACTCAAAGCTATTTTGACCACTCCCCCTTTGCATACTCTGAACCATTGCATTCCAACAACCCAGGTTCCTCTTTGAAATTTCATCAAACAACTTCTGTGTGAAAGTTATTTCACACTCTAGCAGCAACTGAGCTTCAACAACACAATTGCTTATCTTCGAATCACGACTGGTTATAAAGCCAGGTTCCTCTTTTATGCTTGGCTGATTCCCATGCATAAAATCAGATAAACCCATGTCTAAAGTCAAGCTGTGATTGCTTATCTCCGAATTATAAGATACAATTCGGAGCACAAGATTGGACCCTCGTATTTTTATATTTTTACTTGGATGATTTTTATGAACAGTACCATGGCAAGCTTCTTTAATTAGCAACTATAGTAGAAGACTTCCTGAATAGTCAGCAATACCTCCCATTACATCTAGCCTTCCAGGTGCTCTTGCCACAAAGATGTCATCATTTAAAACTTTTGCAGGCTCTACCATTTTATTCTCCCAATATTGTGAAATGTCAACAAAAAATATTGTGGTGAATGCCATGCAACGTTTCCTAGCAACACCAAAATCATTAGCAATCAAAGCTTATTTGACTTCCTCTGATTCAGCAGGTACCACCTCAGATACCTCCTGCCTTTTCTGGAACATACTCAAAGTTGTTTTGTCCACTCCTACCTTTGCATACTTTAAACCATTGCATTCCAACAACCCAGGTTCCTCTTTGAAATTTCATCAAACATCTTCTGTGTGAAAGCTATTTCACACTCTAGGAGCAACTGAGCTTCAACAACACCTTGTCCCCCACAAAACACATCTTTCTTCTTGTAGAATTGCCTAGAATCACATTCACTTCAAAGCAGCAATGAACACACATCTCATAGATGCCAACCTCCTTACTTAAATACTGGCAAAAATTTGACCCATTAGTGTTGTATACAAAAAAGGCTAAATTACAAAAAAAAAATTCTTAACTTTGCATTTTATCACAGTTATATCAAATTCTTTAAAATTAAAGTTTAATTATATATACTTTAGGTTCTGTAACAAATCTTGCCTCGGGTGGAGTGGATCTCATTCCAAGCCTATATGGCGATGAGTTGGAAAGACAAAAAATATTTAAAAATGATGTTGTGTACACGGTGGATCTAATGTAGATAGAATTACCACATGGCCATCTGAACAAAAACAACACCATTTTGCACAATATTAAACCCTCTTAATCAAAGCAAAATGACACATTTTTAAGGTTAACACAATTAACAAAATATATCCACTGTCCAATTTTTCTTCGATACTTACTATCATTCAATAGGCAAATGTTATTGGTGGAAAAGTTTTCGATCTAGGGTTCAAGATAAGGGAAAATTCTCGATTTGGGGTCCTAGATAAGGGAAAAGTGGGAGGATGTCACAAGAATCGATTGCAACCAAGGCTTTGGATGGGCATGAATCAATAAGGGTTTTTAGATTTGATGAAATTTGCTAGTTAACAATGCAGGAAATCGAGAACTTAAGGGCAAGGGAATCAGAGGAGGTGGAAATCAGATGATGGAAGGAATTGATAATGAGAGATTTGCGAAGATGAGATGTGGATGAAAAATTTAAATTTGCATGTCGTTCTTCTCTAAGACTATCAGCCATTATAGCTCTTAAAATTGGATTCCATTTCTCCTTAGCCCATTGGGCCACATTAATGGCCGGACTTAACATACATAGAACTTTCTTCCTTACTACAGCCCAAGTTTTTGACTTAGATCTATCCTCAGCCTTGCTAAGATATTCCTAATAGCCAAACAACATACCCATCAATATCATTAATGATCACATCATCCAAACTAAGATTTCTTGGATCAAAAGTCTTCTTTACCAAGTCATTTGGCTCTTGTAATTACTCCTTCTCTTGTTTCAAATCCTTCAGTAGCTCATGCATCCCCAACACTTCCTTTGGAACTTCTTTGTCATCATCAATTACGTTTTTAGGTATTAGGTCACGTTCCGCTATGAGGTTGAGGGTAAAAACACGTTCATGGGCGATAAGATGAGGATTAAGGACATTTTTGGGTTCGATATAAGCAATTTGGATTAGACCCAATTGTTTCTGAGTCTGGTTGGCCATAATCCTTGTTTGTCCTAATTCGGGAGGGGTATTCTTCCCCAATTCAACCTTGATATTTAGTTGTGCTCTTTCATCTGTGCTAGGAATTACCTTCTTGGAGACTTTATTCACAGAAGTAGCTATAGGGATTAACTGCTCGAAGTATTTATGAGCAATGCCCTCTTGGCGAATATCCTCTAGTTTATTATGAAGAATCTCCTTCTCCTTATACTGAAATTGCCATGACTGTTAAAGGCGCGCCTCAACGAGATGCGCACAAGGCACAACCTCTAATGCCTCAAACTACCAAAGGCGGGCGACCTCATAGAGGCACATGCCTTTGTGTAAGGCATAGGAGAGGCAAGGCATGCCTTTTTAACACTGTTGTTAAAATCGTTCGAATGAGAGAGATAATCAAGCTTTTCAAAATTGATTGTGAATTGCACAATTTGATACTAAATTGCAGGAACGTGCGATTTCCTACATCTAGTTTAAGAATAAAATTTTAATTTAAAAAAAGAAAAGAAACACAGTCCTACTATAATTCTCAAATACAAAGCCTATGAAACTGAGGTTGCATGAAGAAAAAACCTAGTAAGGTGGAAGTAGATTGTGTGAAGAAATACAAGTTTTTCCTTATGGGAGTTGGTGCAGAGAGTTAAATACTGAGATTTGGAGAAAGAAAGAAGAGCTTGCTTTGTACCCAAAAAAGAAAATAGTTTGCTGGGATTGAAGAATAGCTACTAGGAGTTGAGGAAATTGCTGTTGGAAATTGAAGAAGACGGTGGGAGTTGAAGAAATAAATAGGTGAAAGGTGAACCTTAATGGGAAATATGCTCTCTATTTTTTATTTTTTTTCCTTCTCTTAGTTGTGTAATTATAGACTGAGTTTAAAGAATGAATTAGTTGTCCTCACTATCATGATAAAAGTGTATTTATTACAGATAAAAAAAATAAAATTGTATTTATTTATTAAATTGAGTTTAAAACTAAAGGTTTTTATGAGTTTTTTGCCAAATGTCCCGACTATCCAATGATACCACCTTCTTTATTGTCAAAAGCATCAACCATCTCATCCGTTTGATTATTAGTCATTCAATTGGATATATTTGATCATTAATCCATTAATCATTTAATTCATATCACAAATTTTATATATTCTTAATTAACAAATACAAAAAGATAATTTTAGATAGAAAATTTTCTAAACAATTACAAAGTAGCATTTTTTTTGCTAATTGCTAATTTGTTAATTTTTTAAATTATATAGTATATTTTTCTTAATTGTAGGTTTTAGATTTTATTTGATTCTATGGCTTCTAAAAAATGAAATACAAAAGCTAGTGATCCTATTTGGGAACATTGCTCTATAATTAATGAAAATAGAATGAATTTAAAGTGACACTATTATGGACTTGAAAGATAGGGAGGGATTGGTGCATTTTGAAATTATGAAATATATTACTTTTATTTAATATTATCCATGTAAATTGAATCTTACAATTTGGTTTGATTCTCTATTAATAAAATCACAAATTTGAATCTCGATTCAATAACTATGCTCTTTAATATTTAGGGTTTTTATTATATGTTTTTTTTTCTTTGGTATTGAGTTAAATTTATGTGTGTTGTGTTAAGAGTTTTAGGTTTATTTGCGTCTTACTTTTGTCAAGCACACGCCTCGCCTTATGCTTCAAGTGATAAGAGCCCTTAGCACTTTGTGTGCCTTTTGCCTTTAATAACTATGGCGATATCAGCAATCACAACTCTGTCCAAGTTAGTATTGGCCGTATCACATTGTTCCTCATACCACAATTGTGCACCCCCCTCAAATGCATCCACCACTGCTTCGATCTTCTCAGCATTGTTGAGCCATTGCTCGTCAAAGAATTGTTGCACCTTCAAAAGCCACCCCTTGAGGTTGACTCCAGTGAAAATGGGTAGCTGAAGCTTCTAGTCCCTGCAATATGCCAATAATACTTTCCCATGGATAACCAAGCTCTTATATCTATTGATAGGAACTAAGGAAATCACAGCAAATGAAACGCAAGAAATTCTAGAATTTAAATTGAAAACTGAAAATACAAGCAACTCAAGAGTGCTTGCTCTCTCCTTAGTCACTAGGACCTTACAAAATACTCAGATAAACCCTTCCCTTACAACCTGCCCCTATTTATATTCCCATTGCTCATCCTTATGTAACAATTACGAACATAATCTCTAAAATACCCCCCCTAACAACCCAGCACTAGAACAATCTAGAATCACAACCTCACATATGCAGCAAAAATAGACCCAATCAGCAACCCAAAATCATAATAATCCAATCCAATATTGTCTCCTCTTCTATGGGCATATGAGACATATTGGGACATATCACTCAACTAGGCCAAGCTTTCCTAAATCAACTTCATATCAAACAAGACTAAGCATGAATTTGAGTTTTAGCAGGGTAATTCTATTATGCAATATAGGTAACTGGACAAAGTTATAACAACTACTGATTCTTGATACTAAGATTATGCATATTACTTTTAGCAATCAAAAAGTGCAAATTATCTATAGTAATAAGAATGAACTCTAAGTTAATTAGCATAACATAGTACTACCATAGATTCTTTCTCAACTGTGAGCCCACTCGCTCCATTTTCATATAACAAAAAATTTTTAACTTCTAGAAGAATGCAAAAAATGATTCAAAATATATAAAATTAAAACCTAATAACATAAATTCCTTAGACAATAAAGGAAATCAAAACCTAATAATAGAAACTCCTAACACTACTTTTCCACAAGGAATCAAAACCTAATAACATAAAAAATATATATATATATATATATGTTGCGACAGGAACAATTATCGGAATGTCAATGAGAAATATATCCCAACCAACAGGTAAATAAAAGAGAAAGAAGAGGAGAGGTCTGGTGGCGATGTAACTAAAATGTGAATGGTTGAGGGCGAAGCTAAACTGTGAGCTGCTACTATGAGTTGTCGTGCAACAAAGGGATTGATGGTTGTGTTGACTATTGCGAGATAGACGGTTGTTGCTATTAGGTTGCAACATTGTGAAGCATAGTGAGAGGAGGAGATGAAATTGGTGACACGCAGGTTGAGGATAGAGTCGTAAGGTAGGAACAACTTTAGGAAGTTGATGAATGGTGCAATGGCAGCAATGCTTTCGAGTTTTGAATTAGTCTCCTCTTTACTAACCCTAATGAAAGGCTAAGATGAAGCTACCATGCATTAATCTATAGTGCTTAGATGTACTCTTATTTTGATTTTCTTGAAATTTTTATATTATATTTCACTTAATTAAAATTTTCCTTCTTTTTAATAAAGAATCATATATATATCAATAAGGGTATATATATATATATATATATATATATATATTGGACATTTTGATTGTCTCAAAGACCTTCCCTAATGAAACATACTTTAAGCTTAAATGGAGCTTCATCATTATCATCTCCGCCTAGCACAATTTTTATTAAGGCTAACGCCCCACAAATCTCATCCATTGAGATAATTAGCTCAAAGGCCAAAAGCAAGGCACACACTAAACCCCTTACTTAAAAGAAGAGTAGTAAAGGGTCATATGGTCCAAAAGAGATGCCTCCAAAAATCAATCATGCCTTTTTGTATAAAAGGCATACACCTAAGGTTTCACACACTCCACATAGATGTTCATGTTCACATGCTCATTCATATCATGTTGTGAAAACTATACCTCATGCAATGTGGCAACAATCTTTTAAGACCAAACAATGTCACTATTTCTGGAATGCAGTTTTATTCCTGCAAAACTAATGATTTTGAAGCAAAAACTTTCGATGATTGTCAAACCATGACTGTTTGTTTGCTCTCTTTCAGAGTGAAAGCATCTGTCAAGTCCATACAATACGAACAAGCTAACCTTCCTGAGGTACTCCAACCTGACAACATTGCATAATTCGGGAAATCACTAATTGTCCATATTAGAGCAGTATGCATCTAAAAGTTCTATTTCGATGAGATATTATAAGTGTTCACACCTTCATCCCATAATTGATTCAATTCTGCAATTAGTGGCCGTAAATACATATCCAACTTGTCCTTCAGATTTTTTGGACCAAGTACTAACACTATTAAGAACATTTAAGCATCTTTCATGCATAACCATGTTGGCATATTGTATGGAGTTAGTATTACTGGTCATGAAGAATACTACTATTTTGATTGACCAAATGGTTGAAACCCAACTGTATAGAGGCCTAACTTGACATTCCTACTTTCAGCTGCAAAATCTAAATGTGTGTTATTAAAATGAATCCAAACAAGAGAATCTAATGGATGACGCATCACACCTTTTTCAATTTCATGCTCAGCATGCCAACCCATTTCCTTAGCTGTCACATTTGATATATATAACCTCTAAAGGCGAGGACTCAGACGAAAGTAGTACATCTTCTTATAAAGGGTAATTGTTTTGCTTCCTCTATGTTGCCTCTTGTACCATGAAAATTCACATAACTTGCAACTAGTCAAATTACTATCTTCTCCTCAATAAATTATGCATCCATTGTTACAATAGTAGATCTTTGCAATTGGTAAACTTATACCTTGCACAAGCTTTTTCGTTCGATAGAAATTATTTAGCACCAAACTACCATCAGGTATAATCTCCTTCATCAGTCTTACCACTTCATCAAAATTTTCTTCCAACATATGGTACTCAAACTTCAAATGTATCAATTGAGCAACAAGTGATAACTGTGAATGATTCTCACAACCAACATACAAGTCCTCATTTGCAACCCTTAACATATCATAAAATTTTTGTGCCTCCGAATTTGGCATTTCCTCTGTATCAGCAAGATTAAATGAAGGACCAGCAAAATCAAATACCATTGAATGGTTTGGATTTGATGGTTGAGCATAGTCACATGTATGACTGTATTCGTTTTGATCCAAGCCACCACTTGATTGTGGTTTTTTCCCGTGTAACGTCCAATCATAATAATTTGGCACAAATCCATTCCTATGCAGATGCAATTTCATTGTTTTTTTATTATGGAAAATTTGATTTTGACACAAGGACATCTAATTATCTCCCCATCCATCAATTCAGGCTGACTATAGGCCACTTGAATGAACTCTTGAACACCGGTAATGAAATCAGGGTTCAACAAGCCAGATACAAGCCTTTTGTCCATTCATTGGCAATCCGGTTTCATCCAATTTATTTAAAATGTACAACTCTATTACTTACGTTTCAATATTTTTTTTAATATAACTTAATCAAATATATTATTATTAACTCATTATAACTTCAAAATTCATATTTGAAGGTAGGAACCTACTCATTTAGAAATGCATTGTCTTTTAAAAAAGGTTAACAAATGAAATAGCATTATGCTTTTTTAAAAATTTCAACAACACTTCCCTCTAGTTCTCTAATTGCACAACTTTGAAATATGTGCCGACATATACAAATAACTAATATTTGTAGGTCATTATATGAAGTAGCACATATTCCAATATGCAAAAGGAGAACAATAAGTAGGAAATGAAAATGAAAATTCTTTTTAAGCATGATTTACCATGTATCATTTGTAACAAACTAGTTATAGACTAGCATTTGCAAACTGTCCACTAAGGACAATTTAGTAAATTCTCGCTATCCGGCAAGAAAGACATTGAATGAATTTCTACGGCTAAAATACACTACCTAATGTAGTGTGGTTTTGAAGTTGAATTTAGTTATTCTTTTATATATATTGTTCAATGTGATTCAAGGGATATAATATTTTTAAGTGAAATTTCAGCAACATTTCCCCTAATATTGGACCTAAACTCCCCATAACGGGTCTATATTCTCGCAGAAAACACACTTCAAATATATTCACATATTAAATCAAGTCGGGCCACCAAACTTCATATTTTTGCCGAACCCTACACAACATAACACAAGCATAACAATCGATAACGAATTGAGGACTACCTAATTATATACAATGCTATAACTTTAGGCTTATTATATTTTTAAATAAAAGAGCAACATAGGTAATAGGAGTTCTTAGTTAAAGTTTTATTCCAAAAGAAGTTTTGACATAATATAAAAACTATGCTTGAAGTCTTCTTGAAATAAATAAAACTTGAAAGCTCATTATAGAACTAGTGAAACTTATTGAAGAATGAAACTCCACAGGCAACAGAAGCAAATAGATCCTTTATTAATGCAGACAAAACATAAATAAATATATATACACTAAGATGACTAATTTCCATCATTAGAAATTGCAGCAATAGCCAAATATAAGAATACAAAAACCTGACAGACACAATATATATATATATATATATATCCAATTCTACTGTTTGAGCATCCAATTGCTATAGAAAATCCGGCCGTTTAAAAATGATGCAAACATGTAATCATCTTCCATAAGCTTTTTACATCTGCATATTATTATATGATATTTCCATAAATTCCATTTATAATTAAATAGAAATTTTATTGTTCATATCAATAAATGAGTATAAACTTTAGTTAAAGATAGAAAATCAATCATTAATAAATAGCAATTCAATACATATATTTGTATGGTTATCTTTTCAAATACAACACTATATTTATACAAACAATAGCCTTTGGCACTATGCATGGCTGTGCACTTTGTCATATTCAACAATAATTGCTTTAATTCCCCATTTGCCAAGATTAAAGGAAAAGTTCACAAAAATTACTATATTTAATTAATATATTAATTATTAATGTAACTGCTTCTCTTCTCGACTGAAATGTGATTACCCACATAAGAAAAATAACAACCGTTTAATTTCCTTGCACCGTTAAAACTAAAATTAATCTTTTTTTTTTTTTATGACAGGACTCCAATATCCACTTCTTTTTCTCTGATATTGAATGCTCTTTTGTTTTCTCCTCCTTCCAATTAATTATAGCTTAAAAGAAAAACAACTAATTCCATTAACCAAAATTAGAAAAGGAAAAGGAAAAAAAAAATGTTTGGTTTGGCCTTGGAAATAAATAAAACTTGAAAGCTCATTATAGATCCAGTGAAACTATTGAAGAATGTAACCACACAGGCAACATAAATAGATAGATTCTCTTATTAATGCAGACAAAACATATATAAATATACACACACTAAGATGACTAATTGCCATCATTAGAAATTGCAGCAATAGCCAAACATAAGAATACAAAAACCTGACAGACACCATTCATATATATATATATATATATATATATATATATATATATATATATATATATATATATATATATATATATATATATATATATATATATAT
>CATIWF010166807.1:0-17554 GCA_949630135.1 Balakata baccata
ATAAAATAAATTCTTGGCTAGGAGAAATATGACTTATTCAATGTAAGATTGAATTATTAATTAGATTAATAATGATAAGTCTTATTTTAATCGGAACGCAAATTATTACTCATTAGAATATTGATTAATAAGGTTTGACATGCTGTGACCCTAATTAATATCGAGATCATAACGAAAAGACTTAATATTATGATTTAGAGGTCAAATTAGTATTTGAAATTTTATCGGTAATTAAAAGGAGAATTTCAAAATGATATTTAATGTATTCGAGTAAATGAGGAATTCAGAAATTGTGTCTGATATAATATTAAAGAGTTAATATTATATTCCATTTCAATAAAATTAATGACCTTATAAGTCACATCCAAATTAAATTATTTGACTAGTCCATATTTATGTCGTAGGGAGTAATTTAATTGAGAATTAAATTAGAAATAATCACTTATACTTTTTGAGTTAAAATTAATATTGATTAATTTTAATTATTTCTCCTATTTATAATTTTAATTAAAGTGTTAATTAAAATTATTAAAATTTAATTAATTTGTTAATTAAATTAATCATAGTGGTATATTAAAGTAATTATTAATAGAGAATATTGATTTTATGAACCGAATGGTTCTTGTGAGAAAATTTTTATTCCTCTCAATTTTTCCTTCTTCAGTTCAAGGGAGAAATTTTGTAATCATACATCTGTGACTAGCAAAGGAGTTTCATCAACATGACTAAAGCTTTTTGTTTTTTTGCTTGGTTTGCGCACTTGGTAAAATCGGTTCTAAAAGATTTGTCTAAACCTTTTATTTTTCCATTTTGTTCTTAAAAATCGTGGGATGATCTTGGCAAAATAGATATTATCCATAAATATTACAAATTATGTTTTACTAAAACTTATGGATAAATGCTCAAGGTTAACATGAAAAGTATATTTTCATATCATGCAATATTTGATTGCATGTTTCGGTTAAATTAAAAATTTTTGAAATATCTAATTTTAACCAAGACTTAAAGTGCCCCTCAATCAAATATATTTTCCGCTTCCAGCAAAAAGAACTCAAAAAGTCTTTGTTGGAGCTTTGAGAACAAATACTCACCTGTAAATTGCTAAACTCACTAGTATAACTTGGTCATACATCGAGTATAAATTGCCAAAACTTTGGGATACATTCAAACTGACAACTACCTAGGTAAAACAACTTAACGTCCTCTTTTATCTGTGTATATCTTGGTTATAACTTTGGTATATATTAAGAAAACCTTTAGGCCAAAAATACTTAACAAAGCCTATAAAGTTGAGTATACCTTTGACCCTTAGGCCTAAAATAGTTATGTAAAAAAGGATAATGTCTCATATACATTGGGCAACCCTTTGGTATATATTGAGGATATCTTAGGCCAAAAATACTTTGAAAGATCAAATGCTATAAACTCTTCTATACCTTGGGTATATCTTTGGTATACCTCTGATAGAAACTGAACTACACACAACTTGTAAGAGTCCAGTATATCTCTGCAATACCATGGGTCTACCTTCCTAATATATATGCTAATAACTACACACAAAGAGATCATATTGTCTCATATACCTCTAGAATACCTTGGGAACATTTGGTCACAAATACTTAGCTTCACATTGTCGAAACTTTATTCACTTTAATAGAACAAATATCATATAGAAAATCCTGCTTTATAATAACTATTTCATTCTCAATTTATAGGAAAAATGGAAAACATTCATTGAGTCATACATCACAATGGAAAGTGGGATGAAAAGATAAACTACATTGACTAAAAAGTAAATGACATACTAGTACAAAATAATTCATCCTTTGACAATCTGCTCGGTGTTTTATACGACAACCTCAAAATAAACAAAGAAATCAACAGTATTGATGTCCAATACAAGCTAAAGGAGGACTATTCACCTTTAAAAATTGAGGATAACATAAGCTTCCGTTTCTATATCAAAATAAAAAAAAGACAGACAAATATCACAATTATGCCACTCTGCATATATGTGCAACAAAAGGATATTCAACAAAGGTGCTTCTGGCTAACATATTGGCAAAATGAAGAAAATCAGATAACTGAATCAACAAGTAGATACTTAATTACAGTATTAGAAAATTGCTCTATAAATACTAAAGAATAAAACAATCAAGACATAGGTTTCTTACAATATGCCAATGAAATATCAAAAGATATACTAGATGTAGGAACAGAAGCTCAAACCAGAGAACCAACGCTCATATGTGACACCATAATGATTGAAATTGAAGAAAAATAGACATTCATAGATAAGAACACATTCAAAAAGATGATAAGTCTTTATGCAATAGACAAACACTTTCAGTTCAAAATAAAAAAATCATGCAACAAGACATTTGTTGCAAAATTCATAGATGACAAATGCAGCTAATACATAAGAGCTTCAACATTAGGTAAATTTTCGTATCTCCATGAAGGTGTTGTATAATTGTTGTATACCTTTGGCATATCTCTGCTCTTATACATTTCTGCTAAATGTTTGATATACATTAGGAATAAAAATGGAATATCTTGGGAATACATATGATGTCAAGTAGTTAGCTATAAACATGTTATAATGTCCGGTATGTGTTGGCAATACTTTGGATATATATTGGAAATACCTTAGACTAGCAACTAAGCTATACAGGTTATAATATATGGTATATCTTTATTATACCATGAGCATACCTTGGATATATCTAGGGGTTACCTACTGTTGTCAACTACTCAGTTATACACATTAAATATTTTGATATACCTTGAGTATACTGCTGGTATACCACGTGCATACCTTGGAATATCTATGCCAACACCTATATACCAATGCATAGGTTACAAGTCAGGCATACTTTAGTAATACCTTTGGTATACCTTCGGGGTACTTTCTCCTAATAACTAAAATAGATAGCTTATAATGTTTGGTATACCCTTGGAATTCCTTTGTAATGCCATGGCCATATCTATCTATATATACTAACATTTTCAAAACAATTGCTACCATTGCAGAAAATAAAAAAATGGTCAAAGTTAGAAAATTCAATAAGAACTACACATGATCATTGAAACTCAGGTTAGGAGATCAATGGCAAGCAACCTTATCTATAGTTGCTGAATTCATAAAATAAAAATACGACAATGAAAAAAGATCTTATAAACCTCAAGACATCATCAAAGACATGAATGAGGAGCATGACATGAAGGTAAGTTACATGAAAGCTTGGAGATCAAAGGAAAAGGCACAAGAATTAGTGAGAGGCAAACCAGATGAGTCATATGTTCTAATCCTAAAATTCTTGTACATATTGAAACAAAAAAATCTGGAAACATTTCTGGAACTCAAAATGGAGGATGATAACTCACTCCTCTACACATTTATGGCACTAAATGCTTCAATAAAAGGCTGGAGACACTGCAGCATGATTGTTGGTGGAACATTCTTAAAAGCAAGAAATGGTGGAACTTTGCTAACAGCATCAACACAAGACATAGTTGGAAAAATATTTCCCTTATCATTCTCAATTATAGACTCTAAAAATGATGCAACATGGGAATTGTTCTTTGCAAGAGTTAGAGAGGCTTTTGGTTATCCTTAAGGATTGTGCATAATATCAGACAGGCATGAGAGCATTCAAAAAGCAATTACAAAAGCATACCCTGAAACTGCCCAAGGTATATGTGCTTACCACCTTCTGAACAACCTCATGACAAACTTCAAAAGAAACTCAAAGAACATAAGAGAACCATTATTTAAAGCAACAAATGCATACACAATAGAGGATTTTGAAAGGTACATAAAAGTGCTGGATAAGATTGATAGGAGGCTTAAATTGTATTTAACAGCAGTTGGGTACCACAAATAGACCAAAACTTTTACAACCAACAATAGATACTCAGTAATGACATCTAGCATAGAAGAATCAATGAATGCAGCCAACAAAGTAGCAAGAAAGCTTCCTATAATAACATTACTATAGTATCTTAAAGGTTTAGTCTAAGATTGGACGTATAAGAATAGAAATAATACAAGTGCAACCTTCACAAAGTTAACATCAAAACCTAAACAGATGCTGACAGAAAACTACTGAAAATGCAGGTAAATTTATTTTTGCTATTAAATATTTAGCAATTGATTGCCATAAATTGGGTAAACCTTGGGTATACCTTATGTACATATCCTCTTTGAATATCAAGCAAGTCACTGGCATACCTTGGATATTCCTTTGAAATACATTATGTATGCCTTTAGTTAATATTTATATAAAATCTAACAGCAAAATATTAGTTCTAATCACACATGCAAAATTGTCATATGATGACCTATTTAATGTATATTAAGGTGAAAAAAAGTTCATTGTCAACTTACTATAAAGAGCATGTACCTGTAGAAGGTTCCAACTTGACGAGC
This sequence comes from Balakata baccata, assembly GCA_949630135.1. NCBI lineage: Eukaryota > Viridiplantae > Streptophyta > Magnoliopsida > Malpighiales > Euphorbiaceae > Balakata > Balakata baccata. The sequence goes on from CATIWF010166807.1 coordinate 4,433, forward strand.
TACCATGTCCCCATGCATTAGTAGCACTAAACCATATTAACCAGGATCCATATCCTTATTGCTCACATTTCTGGGTTCCAACTTGACGAGCTACCATGTCCCCATGCATTAGTAGCACTAAACCACATTAACCAGGATCCATATCCTTATTGCTCACATTTCTACACAAAAGAAAATCTGTTGGCAACATATGATAGAATTGTACATCCACTTGGCAACCAATCAACTTGGGAAATACTAAGGGAAATTGAAGAAATACAAGTAAAACTACCTCAAGGAAGAGTAAAGGTTGGAAGACCAAAGAAAAGAAGAATACAAGCACTATGGGAGACAACAAAACATAACAAATGCAGACATAATAGGAAAATATGTAGAAATCTAGCAATATCAATAATACAATGCTTGAAAAATGTGTAGTGATCATAATAAATATCAATAATCAAATACAATATTTATTGGAAATTATAAATCTGAATATACGTAGCTTAATATCTGGTTTATCTTAGGAATACATTGCATATAAATTAGGCATACCTTTGTCCATGTGTCTAGAATACATTGGGTACACCTTCACAATAACTTGTTAGTATCTTTGCTTAAAGCTAAAATGTATACCCATGTTAACGTTGGTTATAACTTGGGAATACTTTTGGTATACATTAGACATACCTTTGATAAAAACTACAAGGGTATACATAATTTAAAGTCCAGTTTAGGAACACCTTTTGAATAGTTGCTCCAAAAACTACTTAATGTCTGTTATAATTTGGGCATGCCTTTGCAATACATTGGGAAACATATTGGGCATTCACAGGATATACCTTCACACTACCTTTAATACACTAACACATCTACATCTACTAACTACTACTTTCTATACAAATATTACTATCTGGTATACCTAGAGTATACCTCGGGATTACATTAGCTATACCATATATGCTTCTTTCCAAATATCTCAGCCATACCAGGGGAATATATTCGGTATACCATATGAAATTTCCACAAACTATACAAAATTATAAAAAGACAGTATACACCTCATAAATAAATAAAAAATTTAGACTTATATTAACATTTCAAGAGTACTTACTACATATAAAATATAAAACAAATACAACCAAACTAATCCTTTACATTACTAAAATTAAAAAAAAAATAATATGTCATCCTCTCTTCCTTTTCTTAGAAGATATACATTGTCATCCTCATTTGGACTTTCGCTTTTGCCATAAATTTTACCTCTACCATATCTCCATAATAAAAAAGCCAATTTGGTTGTATAAGCATGACTATCAATATATTGAGGAATGTCCTTACTAATGATTATATGTTCACCAAACATTTAGATAAATGCTCTACAGTAACTAAAAAAAAAAAATTAAAGAAAAGCATTAAGCTTCCAGCAAATCAAAAAATTTGCACCAAATCAAACAACATATAATACTTACATAGATTCTTGTTGTGGAAGATTTTCAACTTCAACCAAATTGAAAGGTGCTTCTGCTATGTTGTTGGCATAAATATCTAATTTCATATAATCTTCACTCTTCTCATTTAATGTGCCATTCAAGGAAAAATATAGCGAAAACAACTCACAATATGGCTTCATTGCATCAGCTGCAGCAACCCTTTGTTGAACATTACAGAGAGAATTGTAAACATAAATGCACTTGTCTTTAAAGCTCAGCCTCCCAATGATCCAATGTTCTTTCTCATGCACATGAACAGAAAAAAGAACATCGCCCACTAGAGACCATGCAGTATTAGCCCGAAGTACTAGACCCAGAGTACATTCAACAATAAAAAAGTCAGCATTGGCCACAAAAGAAGCATCTTTTCCACCCTTCTCATACATTTTATACAAGGCAGTAATTTGGGAGTGGAAAAGATAGTCCGTAGTAGTAAACCTTATGGCACATTCCCTTCCAATCATTGCTCTCTTCATAAAGTAGTAGAATATCACATCAAGATGTTGCAATTAAAAAAAATAGAGTAAATGTCACTAAAAATACATAAATCTTTATAAAACAAACATTAACATGGTAAACCTTGAGAATAACTAGCTAGACATTGGATAAAACTAATGGTTCTTTGGTTTACAATGAGTATACTAAAAGCATGCCTTCTGTATACTTTTGATATAATTTCAATAAAAACTTAAGTACTTTAACAAAAAATCACATATAAATATTAAAAGTGCAACTTATAAAAAAAAAGAAAACAGAACTTACAGAATCATGTAGAAAACAATTCAAAACAGCCAGTAGAACCAACTCTTCTCATCAACAGAAACAACATTGAAGTCCAATGCAAGTTTAAATTCATTCTCTCCAGCTTTGTATACTTTATTTGCACTACAAACAATTAAAACAATATTAATAAAACACAAAAATATAAGTGTGTATATATATATATATATATAAACACCTACAACTATAAACAACTTATATGTTATGGAATACCACTAGAATATGTTAGGTATAGCTAGGGAAGATCTCTCCTAACAACTACAAATGTACATACGTTATTAGACCTGCAATATCTTTAGGATATGACCAGTATAGTTTTAGAATATCTTTGCTAACAACTAACTATACATAGGTTAAAAAATGTTTGGTATAAACATGATTATGACTTAGGAATACCAAAGATATATTTCTACTAACAACAACGACCATAAAGGTTATAAAATATCTAGTATAACCACAATATAACTTAACAATATGTTAGGATATCTCCATTAATCTATTACAATTTTTAAAATGTCTTTTATACCCAAGGTATACCATGGGAATACCTTGATAATACCTATATTAAAAACTACACATATCCATAGTTTAAAAAGATACAAGAACTTATGTAATACATTTCAAAAGACCTTCTTCAATCTAATTCTTAAAAGCCAACACAGAATCCACAGGTCCATCAAGATAATCATCAAAAGGATATGAAATGATTAATTTTTTTTTCTCAACTCATAACTAGTAGATTCTGCTGTTGAACCAAACTTATCAGTGAAAGGAGATTTCAAGTGAGCACTTGGTTTGGTCCTCCTCTTATAACCATGAAGTCCCCCTTCCACAGCAGCAACAACACTGAGCATATGAAGATCTTCATATGTAGTATCTTCATCACCAACATACTTTTTATCTAGTTCAACATCCTTTTTACCTGCTCGACTCTCTGGGGTAAGATTGAGCATATTAAATGATGTTTTATCAACACTAGAAGCAGCGAAGAGCTCAATATCAATAAAAAACTAGCACAATATGCAGTAGAAGTATACCCTTCAACTTTAACATCAGCACCAGCCACCTCAACATCTTTTTTTTTATCTATTTGACTCTCTGGGGTAGGAGTCAACAAATTAAATGATCGATGAGAATCAGCAACACTAGCACCAGCAACATCATCTGCATATTAAAACACAATACTATACATAAACACACAGTATATGCAATATAACTACATAAATTAACTATAGAAATAAATATATACTGATTGACTTCATAAACTTTTCATGGTGTCTCACAATTGAAACAACCGACTCAATTACATTTTCATCATCAAAAATTGAATCACTCTCTCTATTTAATAGATCCTCTTCAGCATTCCGAAAAAAAAATGACAACAATTGTTAGATCAAACATAGAACTAACAAAGATTAATATATAGAAACTCCGCTATATCTTAGGTATAAATTGAGAATATAAAGTAAATATCTGGTATATACAGGGTATATCTTAAGCAAAACTTGGGTATACCTCTGCACACAACTACTCACATATACATAAGCTTATAGACTGCTATTTCGTGGAACATACCTTGGCCATACAATGACATATGCCATGAGTATATCCTGGGTATACATTCCATTAATCTCACAAAACACAGCAAAATAACTAATTTTAAAACAAAATAAGAAAAAAAAAACCTTACGTTTTTTACAGAAAAATTATAATCAACATAAAGAGAATCCATAGATAAAATATTACTCTTTTCAATCCTCACTATCTCCTCAGGCATAGATTCACTACCAAAAAATGAATTTGTGTCTCTATACTGTAGCACTCAAATCTTGCAAAAATTTACATCAATCAAATCATTAAACTTTCTAAAATTTAAACAATATATATATCCATAATACCTTAGCTATACCTTGCCTAAAACACTAAAAAAGAATAATCACTTATAGATTTTTTTTAGTCCTCCGTTCTTCATCGATATCATGGTCTTCCTCATTATCCTCATCACTCTCCTTACCAGCATCCACATTATCACCTCCTTTAACTCCTCCATCATTTTCATCACTATTCCTATTACCTAAAACAACACCGTCTTTTCCATCATCCTTCCTATCATCATCAATCTTAAGATGGAATTGATTTTTCCCTAGCCTTAAAAGTCTTAGCAAATAAATCATCAATCTTCAATTCCTGCCTCTCATTATCAGTCGGCAAAATGTTCTTCAAATTAATCTAAAACACAAAAAAAAAAAAAAAACACAATCAAACATGCAACATAACAAAACAAGAAAATATGTAACTCTACTAAAGGAAGAATATAATTTCAATAACTTTTGAACTACTTTTGAAGTAATGTGTCTATTTGGTATACCTACGAAATATCTTCAATATACACATAACATAAATTGATTTAAACATCGCATATATCCAATAAACCACTAGTATATCTAGGGAACACCTTTAGTAAAACTTTCAAAAATTTTATACCTAAGGAATAGATTCTGTATACCTCAGGACAATATATATCTCCATAATACCTAGGGTATACAGTAGTGCATTGTTTAACATACTAACCCTAAAAACAAATTTACAGTTGACCTAAAAAAATAAAAAAAAATGAAAAGAAAATAACAAAGAATATTTACCATAGAAGCCTTCCTCTGAAAATACAGAATCTACATCCTGCTAATGGAAGGTGTAATAGCATTAGAATTATGCCAATTTAGAATTTTGGGGATAGAAGAACCAACATGAGTAGCTAGGCTCCCATCAACAGCCCCAACACACTTGAAGAGCTAATGGAAAACCAATAACCCTGTAGCTCTTCACCTCCTTCTTATGGGCTTTACCCTTAAACTATTGATGGTCTCCATGTAAACAACCTTACCCAAAGGAAGTTGTTAACCTCATCACTTTCAACAATACAAAAATGCTTAACAGGAACTAGCTTTGAAAAAGGAGAACCCAGCAAAAAACACTCTAAAAAATACAAAAAAGAAATCTTGACAGCATCCTCATCGTTGTCTTATCTCCTAGAAATGAAATATTCTTCAAGAGAAGACTTTAACATTTTATCATTACCATTAGAATACTTGCCATTAAGAATACTTGGCTTACCCTTGTACTCCAGCACACTATCACTCCCTATACACTTCAATCCAGAGCAAAATCAGCAATAGAGAAACGCATATGCTAACACCAATCAAAAACCACATTTTATCAACATTTGGCTGCTCAATCTCTCACAATAGAATATTATGAACCAACTGGTTCTGAAACCTCAAATCTGGAAAATCAAGGAAATAACCAAAACAAGTCTTCCTAAAGAGCGCTAGCTGCTCACTATTCAAATATTTCAAAAGTTTGTCACTCAATATCCTTTGCAAAGTTGTACATTAACTTGCTAGAGTAGTGATTGTCTACACTAACAAACAACTTTAAATCCTAAACCCAATAAATAAAAATTCACTTTATCTCAAATTGACATACTACTGTCAACAGCAAACAACATAATACATAATATACTATAGTATATATAAGGAATAAATTAGATATAACTTGGTAATATATCTGTAAGAAACTACTTTGCTATAAAAGGTTAATGTCTGGTATGCCTTAGGTATACCTTGATAATACCTTCGACATATATCAACTTGAAACAACTAAGCTGCACATAAATTAATCAAGTGTATACCTTCGGTATATATTGATACCTTCTATAACACCTTATACCTGTGGCTATCACTTATACTTGTATCATGTTATCATGTATTGCATAAAATAAGACATAGTCCTGTTATAATGAGGGATAATTTTTTTTTGAATCATATAACATTTCACTTTGTTGTATTTAGCAATTCAGCAAAGCATAACAGCTTGACTATATACATAATATATATATATATATATCACATCACTGCGTATTCATTATATTATACGTGTACAGACATGTAGTCCAAAATACAAAAGACATGTCCTTATACATATGTGCAAAGCAAGTAGAGAGATTGGCGAAGCTTGGCCGGTGACCTGTGTTCCATATCTTCTATACATAATGCACCTCCAAAATGAGCTAATCACTCGACTCTGCCTGAAAATAATGCAATTTGATGAGTTGCAACTCAATGAGAATAATTATCAAAAGCTTTCTAAAGTACCAAGTCAATTGCTATTACAAGTAATAATCATCATTCATATACATTTTACATGTCATTCTATTTATTAATATCATATGAATATAAATAATATTAATTCATGTAAACATTTCATTTGCTTATGCTTATGTCATTTTCTTATTGTTGTGACCAGGCTAAATAGACATTGTACCGGGTTTTTATGTGAACATTTGCATTTGCTAGCTAGCTTGATCATTTGTAACATTTGCATTTTTGTTAGGCCATAGGCCTTTTCTTTTGTTTTTAAACATTTGTTTGGGTCATAGGCCTCTTCTTTTGCTTTTCAATGCTATTTAGCTAGTCACAACGCTTTTTAAGTCCATATGCATTTGCAGCAATTATTATACATTTCAGTCAATTTTTACCTTATGCAAAGAAAAACCTATACATGTAATCCAAACATGTACTTTACATTCAATACAGTCTCATTGGCCATATCATTGCAATCATGTAATTCAAATAAAGTAAATCAAGTCACATTACACGCAACACGTACCAAAGAATTCATTTAATAATTAAACTCATCTTTTCTTTTGCTACTAAACCTCTAACTTACTGTCTTTCACTTCCTTGAGACTCTTCAATATGCTGTAGACCTAATTGAATGTATACTTGGTCAATTGGTAGCTAAATAAATTTAGTGAAACTAAAATAAATTGAAATATGCATTTTAAGGACCACTAACTAGGATTTGGTCTAAAGGCGGTGTCACCTTCATATGTTCATTAGCGTATAACTTTTTCTATGCTAGTCCAATTTGTATGATTTTTATTTCTAATTAAAGCTAACATGTATTTCTACAATATATCTAATTTTCATAACAATTGAACCATTGTGGAATATTGTATGAAATTTATAAATATATTCTGTTCTCTGCCCTATTTTTGACCTTAGGCAGTTTTGGGACACCAATTTTGCTTCTTCATATCTTACAACTTGTAAGTCATATTTGAATGAAACTTTGTATACACATAGATATGTTAAAATGAAACATTTTTTATGTTGAAAACTTTCATTCATTATGCCTCTAAGGTCCTCATATGGTGGGATAATTGTGACTGGTCAGAAACAGGGCTGATATCCAAATCAGTCTAATTTGTAAAGGCTATAACTCACAATATACATAACATATTGAGGTAAAATTTGTGCCAAAATTTAGCTAAGACCTGTACCTATAATGTTTATGTTTTGACCATTTACAGATTCTGTCTATAAGGAACTCAAAATTGGTAAACAACTGACTGGACCTGCCCAGGATACTAAGCAAGCAGCTCAAATATGGAATAGGCATGACTCTCTTGCCTATAACTCAACATCCGCCCATAATCTGGTCCTGAAATTTGGTGTGCAACTAGATAACACATATATCTACAACTTTCATGTTTTGAGTTTTATCAATTACTGACTTTATCATATAGAAACAGAATTAAAACAGTAGATAATTTAGCTAGGTTCTTTAATGGAACCAGTTCCAGTCCGATGTCAATATCTTTCCATAGACACAAAATCTTGCAAAACCATTTAAATAGCCATAAATCTAAGATATAAACCTACAAGTTTCATGTTGTGCTTCTTCAAAATCGATGTCTAACATGAAGAAAATGAGACCCAAAGTTAGTAGTACAGAAGCAGAAAGCAACTTTCTTACCATAAACCATGACCCATCAACACCCTAATCATGATTAACAACAAAGAAGGAATAATTACTCACTTGAGGACAAATTTTTGGCTGGTGCTTTTGAAGGAGAACTGAAGAAAATGGAGAGAAGAAGAACAGAAAACAATCGGGTGAATGGAGCTGCCTAATTTGACTTAACTTAGCCAACTTTGTCCCATTCAAATTTTCATTTGTTTTTTTTTTATTTTTTGATTTATTTAAAAAAATAAATAATGATAATAATAATAATAATAATAATAATAAATTATTATTATTATTTTCTCTACATATTTTCATGTACCTAGTGCCAAAAATACTATCTAGTCAAATTATCTACTTTAATTAATTTCACTATACCAAATTTCATTTATTTCAAATTTAATCCTTTTATTTAATTTCATTATCTTTTGTCTTTATTTAAATTATAACTAGATATGTACGACTTATTCTTATTGCGATAAACTTACCCGTGGTAAGTCTATCTCGTGAGCACATTCTAGCTAAAATCCCTTTGTATGCATGTGTTTCATATGAATGACATATATAAATTGAATATGTCCAAATGTAATGCATGTGGGAAAGTCGAGAGTGTTACATGTACTACATGCGCTGTCTTGGGTACTCGCTCCAGACCTGATTTTGCAATTTTTTTTATATTTTCAGGTATTATCTACCAGTTTTAACCATAAAATCCACAATCGAACACCATATAAACATAGTTTTAACATCAAACACCATCACCTGAGAATGAAATGAAACAAAAATAAATTTTCTAGAAATTTAAGAACATAAATACGAACAGAAAACTTCAAAATTTGTAGAAATTCAACCACTTGTCAAAAAATTACAAAAAAAAACTCGTTGGAAAGCTTGTGACAAGAGCTTTCCATCCATATCAAATACGCATCATGAAACCGAGAAAAAATTTCTCAAAAAATTGAAGAAAATTCGGATTTTTGATTAATTTGGATCATGGCATAAACAACATTTAAATCGCGAATTCAAGCACAAAAACAGAATTTTAGTCTCTAACACCAATGTAAAATGATGATTGGTAGTGGAAACTATTTGAAGCTTGAATTTTGTATTTTCAATGCTTTGGAAACATCGGTTATTAGAATATTGAGCATAATCCACAGCACAAACACCCTTAATCCTCTTGTATCTTTTAGAATGAGAGTTGCAGATAATCCAGAAGATGGAAAAGAAGATGGAAGTTACGTTCTATAAAATTCTAAGGGGGGAATTATTCCATTTGGGTCTTGGACTAGGTCAAGCCCACATGGGCAACCCAAAACCCAACACAAACAATACCTAAAAGACCTGCAGGAGGAATCATCACTACCAAATCCAACTAGGACGATTTAGCAGATTTCGTAAATGAATAATTTCTGTAGTTTGCTATTTCTACCCTTTCTTCAATAGAATTCAATATGGCAAATACATGTTGACCTAATTCTCTCCCATTCAAGCCCTTATCCAACCCTTGGTTCTAGTGTTCAAGAGTTTTCCCCTTAATAGGTTTCTTGTGTTTTTGACATTTTACTTCGTTGTTGTGAGAAATTCCCATTTTAGTATATAAGGGAGGTTCAATACAATGCAGGCTATTATGCTTGACGTGCTCTTGTTTTTGCTGATTTGTTAGAGTGGAGTTTTAATCCTAGAGACAGAATAAGGTTGGATTTGCTGATAAGTGTGGATAATGCTGTGTTTTTGAACCTTTTTGGCTTGCTTGATTAATGAGTTTAGTTCATGTTTGCTTAGTCAGATTCCTAGATTGCCCATTGTTGTTGAGGCTACTGATAGGCAAGTTCTTTGAATACCCAAATTTTTTATTTGATTATGCTGTAAATTCCTTTCTCCAAAGGGAGAAATTTGATTAGACAAATTTTTACTATTATTATTGTTGTTTTTTTTAGTTCCTTCTAATACTTATATATATATGTTCAGTTTGATTCTTTTAGAACAAATTACAAAAAATTCCCATTAGGCTCTAAATATTATTGTCATAAATAAATATGTAAAAAATTAATAGTGCACCCACTGTTTTTTTTTAATAAAAATATCGTAATGGAAAGATAAACAAATAACAAAATTGAATTTATTACAATAAAAAAATGAAATACAATATTTAATAAAGTATTTTTACTGATGTAGAAATTAGAGTCTTTAATTCTTTCCTGTATTGATTACGGTTCAAGAGTTTATGAAACTTGATATTGAATATGGAGAAGATTTCTCTTTCGAATTCGGTGAAGAATATTAGTTGAATCCACAATGAATGAAGATATTGTTTGAATATTCGTCATTGAAGATTTGAAGACTTGAACAACTAGGATTTGAAGATATAGAAATCTTGATACTTTAGTTTATAGTTGACTTGATATTTAGAGAGAATTCTATTGAACTTTTGTGATACTTTGATTGCAGAGTTCTAACAACTTGATATTTGAATTTTTTATTGTCTAATGAAGAATGAAACTCTTATATTTATAGGAAAATATAGATTGGTGTATTTATAGTTATTTAAACTACAAAACTAAATAACATATATATATATATATATATTATTTAGTTAAGTGTATTTTATGTACAATTGCACACTTAAACTATTTAAGGAATATGTTTTTTTTTATTTTAGGCGGTTGTATATTTTGACATATGAAAATATTTGATTGGATCATTTATTTAAGGGCAAATTATATAAAAAATATTAAACTTTCACTTTTATATCAAAATAATCATATTCTTTATTTTTAACTTTTAAGTATACATATTTTCTATTTTATATCAAATATAGCCCCGTGAAAAATTTAATTTGGTTTGACATTTGACATTGACGTGACACTCTGAACGTAATTTTTTTTAATTTAGCACTATATATATATATATATATGACATCTATTTTTTAAAATTAATATGATAGTTTTTTTCAAATAGTGTGACAGTAGCTAAAAAAAATAAATAGATATGCACAAAACTAGATATCAAAATATTCTGAGTTTACATAGATATAAACATATATGCTCAAAACAAGTAGTATAGGCTAGATTCACACAAATATAATTAAATCAATATAGACGTATTTCCAGTATGAGAGTTATTTATATAACTTGATAAAAAAAAGGTTCGAACTAAATTAAATTCCTCATAAAATCTATATTTGATATGAAATTAAAAGTACAAATATTTAATAGTTAAAAAATAAAAAATATTATTATTTTAATACAAAAGTGAAATTTCAAAATTTTTTATGCAAATTGCTCTTTATTTAATAATTAAATTAAATTAATTACTAAATACAATATAAGTCAAATTACTACTCTCTGAAAGCTGAATTTTTTTTCCTTTTCCCTTTTGGTTTTGGCAGTTCCCAATTTCAACTAGGTGGACCGTTTGTTGTTCTTGGCAATTTCTTGTTTAATTTTCCATTTGCTGCAGCTTCCTAATTCCACCGTATAATCTTTGTATAATCTTTTTGTTTTGGACGAGAGAAGGAAAAAAGAACCAATTTAGGAAATTTTCTCTTAGTATTCGGAACTTTACCTGCAGCATTCGACAATTTTTTTTTTTAAATTTTTTCAAATGGAACATATTATATAAACACCCAATAGTTAAACAAAGTCACTATTTTTTTTTTTAATCTCCATTCTACCGAATTTCAAAGTCCAAAGCATTAGTGCCAGTAACCAGTATGAAGCAACTCATCCATTGAAGATACTAATTTTTTTATTTGGATAATTTAGTTGTCTTTTAAGCATATGAATGTTAATGATATTTTTTCTTTGCTTTTTTCTTTATAATTTTTTTTTGCAAGTTTAAAAATTGCTAAAGCTATAAACTTCAATGTGCAATGTGTCAATATCTACAATTTGTTTTTTCAGATTGTGACTTCAATTCTTGTCTTCACATTTGTGCTTTAGAGATCAATCTGTATCTTATTTCTCAAAATGATGTACTTCAAGAAAACAACACGCTATACATTAACAAATCTTCTAATTTTGAATAACAAAATTTCAAATGAGGAGGAAGACACGACACTTGTGGTCTACATTCCTATTATTGGCAACTTTGCTCCTTCATTGTCTTTTCTAATGGTCTTCCTCACTTATCATCTTGGAGTTTGAGAACATCAAGAGATGTCTACAACTCCAAACTTTGTACTATCATCTCTTCAAGGGTCACATTGTTACCGTCTCAACTTTATACAACTAAACTCTCAAGTAGTGAGACAAAAGACATTAGAAAATCTAAATTAATTCTTATCAAAATAGGGCAAAAAAGCCTCAAGGAGTGAAAAATAACCAAATGAGGACTTAATTGAAAAATCTAGAAACTTTAGGGGTAGAAACATAAAAATGTGGAAATAGGGGTTGAAAAGGGGGCTACATGTGCATGGGCTACACGCACCTAGGACAGCACGCGCGCTGCCTCAAACACACCCATATGCTCCCTTTGGCATGTGTATCACACACGCCAGAGATAGTCTCCACCGCTAGAAGCACGTCCACACACGCTCTAGGTGTTAGAGAAGTGCTCTTAAGGCATCACCTTTAGCACTTATTGTACATGTTTATTTGGTTAATAAGAGGCATTTTTATTAATTTGGTATTCATTTGCATATGAAATGATATAGATCTTAAACTGATTAATAAAAGTCCATGATATGAAACATAGCATGAAGGAAATCATGATGAGATCATGATAATAAGATTCCTATCATGTGTAATTATGTTAGTATCTAAATTATCCCTAGCCATAGGAATAACAAGATGAGACATTGTTGATCCGGATAGAGTAGCACATGTTATACTTCTTGATTGGATTAAGTAGTAGATCTCATAAGCTATGAGCATGAGATGTTCAAAGTTAATATGTGGATGCTTGCTAAAAGTAGTCAAGTACATTGGATGACCTGCTATGAGACAATCACATGGATTATCTATTCAAATGTCAATGATAGTCTCATCATAGCAATGGTGCATGTATCCTTAGACTTGAGGTACTCAAGGATATCTTGGATACTGATTCTGTGCTTTGA